>MU270409.1:0-252435 GCA_021432625.1 Leptodontidium sp. 2 PMI_412
TGTTAGACTCGATGTAGTTACTAATATGTATAAATATTTATAAGTTCCCTTAAAGGGTGCTTGTAATCTGCATCGTAGCTGTGTTGTCCGAATAACCTCGATTCGGTAGGCGGTGACCCACTGGCAGTACCCAGACTTCTCGCCAAATCGGGAAGTGCAGCACCGCAACACCCACCTTTGATCAACCATATCTCCCACCACAACGCCTATACTGTAATATGAATCAGTGTAGCATTGCTTCTAAGTAATTTTGGATAGAAAACATACCTTAAATCCCAAATCCCATCCTGACCCTCACCCTATATTCCCCTTTCATTTTAATCTTCCTTTTTATTTATTCTCCTTCTTTTTCTTACCTTTAAACTTTATTTTTACTTTTCTATATAATTCTCTTTTCTCCCTAATTTCCTCTTTTTAACTACTTTCTTCTCTTTTTTTCCTTTTTTTTTTTTACATTTCAATTTACTTTTTATTAAAATATTTTACTTTCTTCTTCACTTTACTACTACTTCTTAAACACTCCCCTCTTTCTTACTCTTCTTAATTACTTTACTTTTAACCCACCCTTCTACTCTTTTTTTAAATCTAATTTTACCTTCCTTTCTTCCTAAAAAAATAACCCTCTTTTTCTCCTTCTTTTTCTTTAACCTCCTCTTTTATTTTTAAAAATATCCCCCTTTTCTTATACTTATATTTTACTATCCTTACTCACTTACTTAATTACTTACTTATTATATATAACATTTTTTCTTTACTTCCCTTCCTCTTACTCTACTTAACCTTACTTTTATTTATTTATTCTTTCTTTCTTTCTTTCTTTCTTTCATTTACTCTTCTTTTACCCCTTTCTATTTATTTATTTAATTTTAATTCCTTTATCTCTTAATATTAAATCTTAATTATAACTCCCTTTTATCCTCTTACTTTTAACTATCTTACTTCTCTTTTACTTTATATCTCTCTTTATATTCCTCTTTTATTATAACCCTTTCTTTCTTATTTATTCTTTTCTTTTAAATCCTAACTCTCTCTTCTTTACCCTTACTATTATTTATAACTATCTCTTTATTTACTCTTTTTCCTCCTTTTTTATTATTCTTAATTATTTATTCTTTATACTTTTCTTTTATAACTTACCTTAACCCTTTATCTTATACTCTCCTTTTACCTTTTATATTCCTTTTTTAACTTATCCTTTCTCTTCTAACTTATATTCCTCTTTTATAACTTATCTTTCTTCTTTAACGTATTTAACTCTCCTTTCCTATCTACTCCTCTTTTTCCAACTACTCTCCTTCTTCCCTACGGGGTTACAATTAACGCTTCACGCTCATAAGTTCAGGTTAGTTCTTATAACCCTAACCCTGTTTTAAATAATAATAGCGGCTTAGTATTAGGCCCTAATACCATTCACATATACCCTGTCCCTTCTAGTGATGGGCTTAATGCCATTATATACGCAATACGTCGGTTAGTATTAGGCCCTAATACTATTTATATATACCCTGTCCCTTCTAGTGATAAGCTTAATGCCATTATATACGCGATACGTCGGTTAGTATTAAGCCCTAATACCTTATGTCTCATACTATAACTAGACGGGACTGGGCTTATAAACCCTAACTTTCTAATAATATCTAATATTCTTACAAACGAGTTCTACGCCCTACTAACTCCCCTATTCTTATTTACTAACATATAAAACACCCGTATAATCCGCGCCACTTCAACCCCCTCTCACCAAATCCCCTAGTAAAACCACTTATATACTTCCGCTTGTTAGGTCTATAACACTTCATCTCTCTCTATTTAACTCCTAAACACTAACTACCTTTCGTTACATCTATCTATTAACATCGTTATAACTACGGGGACTAACATCTTAAAATATTAATATCGTTACCTTAGCTCCTCCTCCCCTCCTACTTTTATACGAACATACTATCACTAACATATTACCCGTGGAACCCCACACCATAAACAACTTCCCTTACCCCTAAAACCACCTAATACTACAATGTGTTGTTATATAATAGCGGCCTAGTTAATAATCTCAACCGTACTACGCCGCCAATAATCTGATATTTAATATATCTCGCCCCCGAAATCCTCGGCTAAATAACACGCTAAGTATACTCGACACCACTTCTCTAACTGTTCCTCTAAATAGTCTAACTTCGACTGCACTATCTCACTATACTAACGTGTAACTTAATACTAAAATAGAACTTCGTTCTCGTGACCGCTTTAGTTATCATTAGTGGCCCTAACTACAGTACTAGGTTCTAGCAATCTCAAACCGTTATTAACACCCTTTAGCCTTTTCCTAATCATTTAACTAAAAATAAAAAGGCTATTAAGCGGCACCACATTGTTATCCTCGCTATTAGGCCCCATCTCGCTGTCATTCTAACTACTTCTTATTACTACTCTACTATCCTCAAAACACAATACTCTCCTTTGCCGCTTCGTGCCCCTCCGTCCCCTTCCCCCAAACCCCGGGCCGGAATCCCAACACCTGCCATCCTCGGAATCGATGCCTGCCACCCCACTATCCTCAAATTTAGACTATATTTTCCGCTTCCTAGCCCTCCACTTCTAGCTAAGACTACTATTTATATAATTAACGGGCCTAATAACTTTTCCTTCGTTATTATCTGCGACCCTATTACTTTAAACCCCGTCATCACTCTTACCAACCTCAATCTCGCTCGATCCTTCTCCTTCGTAATCGTCCGCCACCCTATTACTCTCCTCATAATCTCCGTTATTACTCCCGTCGACCTCAACCTCGCTTAAATCTCCTTCGCTGTCCTCTACTACATCCTTACTACTCTCTCTATAATCTTTATCCCCACTGTCGTCAAACGTATTAAACACCTCCCCTTCATTATCTACTACCTCTTCCTTAACCTAATTATTAACAACTACTTTAACACCCTCGTCAACGACCTTTTCAATAACCTCATTCTTAACTTCTCCTCTTTCCTTATCCTTAGCTTTACTTACGCTAACCCCCTTAACCTTATCATTCCCTACATCAATACTAACATTAACAACACCCTCGTCATCTCTCAAACCCAACTTACTTACACTCTCCTCTTCCTCTTTAATCCCAACGTCCGTATAATTATCCCCGCTCTTATTTTTATCTATTACCTAATACCGCTATTAATAATCTTAAAACTATAACTATAATTAGACCTCCTTAAATAATTCATTATCGCCTACCCTCTACTACTTATACTCCTTATTCCTATATACCTTTATACTTTTCTAATTGCCGGATTTAAATAGGCATATCCAGCATTAGCACCCATTGATTACTAGGATAATTGGCTATAGTCCGGACCTGTCCTTAAGTAATTAAATCGTCAAAAAATCATAATCTCAACCGAATCCCTTAATATACTCCTATACTCGTTCGCAGTCACGTAATAAGGTCTAATACTAGACGTATAAATACTTACTAAACGCGCGGAGTTAAACTACCTTATAGTAATTATTATAGGGGCAAATGAGTACTCTATACGCGACATTTAAATAAATTAAATAGTATAATTCGGGCGGGATATTTACAGGGCGCTAGTTATTTATACTAAACGCGCTGCGCTAAATGAATTTTCAGTATTAGGCCCTAATACTATTCGCGCCTACCCCTGCCAGCACGTGATCCCAAGACTAATATTAGGCCTTAATACTAAGTAACGAAGCACCTTACCAGTAATACGTCATATAACTTAAGTATTTAATACTTTATATACACAAGCTTAAAGTTATTTAATTAGCCTTATGTTTCAGTTTAAATAAAGATAAACTTATATAATTAAGTTATAAGTATGCCAGGCTACCCCCTAAAATCTAGTCGATTAGGCTCTTATTTACGTTATAAAAGATAACCTAATATTACATTAAATATATAAAACCCTAGTCTTACGACTATTAGCCCTTAAACCCTTATCCCTCGCTTCTTAACGGTACAAAAACGCTGCCACTAGTACCTGTAATAGTCACAACGCTTCCATCTACTCGACTACTATTATTATTACCTATTTTCCGGTCCAAAGTAGCGCCGATACCCATACTAAGGATATTACTAGTAAAACGAGACTAACCACAGTCATCATCACCCACAATAGCGATCTTAGTCTCCTCGTCACTAACAGTAAAGATATTATCACTACTAGTAATATCTTAACTAAATCTATTCATTAAGTCCTCTAATTTATCCAAACTCCTCTTCTTAATTTACTCTAATATTATTAGCTTTAGTAAGTACATCCGCTCCTAAACCGGCAGAAATCCTTTCAGTCCCGCACTTCTCTTTCTAATTACCTAGTACTCCACTGTCTCTTCTTAACTATACATCTTAAGCCCTTAAGCCTTACATACAGTGATTAACTAGGACGTACTTCACGTGTACTAGTCCTGGCTATCACTAAACACTTACCGCCGTACATACCAGAAGATACTATACAAAGTACTTAAGTAGACACAATAAGGAAGCTCTGCCTTCTCGAGGTCGGCATAAACAGCTAAGAACTACATCATTCGCCCTTTTAGGCCCTAGCTACGGCTCGTCTTAGTTATTATAATAAAGGCGGCATTAGACAGATAAAGGAAGACTTAGTGTATTAATTAGACGAAATAAAAGAACTCATCTAGCCATTTATTTACTTGCCGATATCCTAAGCGTCACTTGATTAGCTCGAAGCTCTTCTAGAAGATAGCCTGGAATAGCTTATTACCCCACCTAAGGCGTTCTTAGCCGTCTTCCCACAAAAACAAAAAGTTTAATAAATCTCCGACCCTCTTAAACCACATCTTATTCCCCGTTACGAAATAGAGTAAACAAGAGACTCGATTGACTCGAAACATCCGGTTTATGTTATAGTAACAGAATTAAATCTCGCGTTCTTACTTAATAACATCTAATATTAGCTTAAGATAACGCTTATTACACTTAAGTATAACCTTCTAAATGTCGGCATTAAACTACTTAAGGTTAAGAGTGTGAAAGTATTCTAGCCACTTACTTAAAAGAAGTCGGCTCTGCCGGACATAATATTAATCATACTAAGACTTAGCCTGGCTAAACTGAATATAAACGTCTCAAAGATCTTTAATTATACGCCACTTACGTTTGTACTCTGTATGCATTAATATATTCCTAACGAGAATATTCTCCCCATATAATAATACTAAACGCCACGTAGCCTAATTAAATTTAAGTAAAAACTAGCCAAGTCCACACCGGTCTATCGTATCTTATATCCCTAGGCCCTCCTTCACAATTTACTTCAAGTTCTAAATCCGCTCCTATTAATCCTTATATAATAATAACTCCCGCTAAATCAGGTTACTGCCGTAGTAAAATCAAAGTGCCCTCAAGGCCGTTATTATAACAATTGTCTCCGGCAGCGAATACGTCATAGCCGTATAAGCAAAGACGTACTCAAAGAGGAAGCAATATTTATTAATCTAAGCAAAGAAGAAACCAAGCAGCTTATAAGTAAGGGCAATATAATAAGAGACTAGAGGCTAGCCAACATTAACCTTATTATTATACAAGTCCTATTAGTGCCACTACTAGTAAATTTCTTCCATTATTATTAAAGAGATATAATATTCTTCTCGGATACCGTACGACTTCCTACGATTATCGACTAAATTTACGTGAGCACGCTTCTTATTATAAAGGTAACTAAACTCATAGACGGCTTTAAAAAAGGCAATGCCACCGCCTTCTTATTATAGCGACTGAATATATCTAAGGTTAAGAGCTAGATTCTCTACAGTATCATTATCAAAGACATACACTTTCGAGGAATCAAAGGGAGTCTTAATTAACCCGTAGAATTAAGAGTAAATCAGCCCGTCCCTACTCTCTTGCCCACATAAAGAAGCAAATAAAGTCTAGCCTACCGTGTCTCGCATCATAGCCTAAGGGTATACTATACGTTTAAGGTTCCCTTTTACATGGCTCCTATCCGCATTAAGAACCACCCAGCTCCTGGCATACGCCTCGAGGCAGCACTTCTTCTAGAGAAACACTTCCGCTTTATAGTCTTCTAGAATATAATCATACGGTAAAGCACTGTCCTTTAAAGTGACCTACTTAGCGAGATTAACAAATGTCCGGTCTTAGTTATAAAACTGTAAATCGGCCGCCTCGGACCACTTCGCTTACTAGTTATTATACACTTAAGTCAAACCAGAATCTATAAATTCCAGCTTAGTATTCTTTATATAAGTAAACAGGGTTATACCTTAAAACCAATCAAAGCCAAGATTCTCATTAATAATTTAAAGTATAAGGCTCTAAAATAAGTCAAAGTAATAAGGTTATATAACGTGTTTAATAAGCTATTCTCTCGCGGACTATTTTCAGGCAAGGCCCTCTACCGAGATCGCGGTCAAATCCATGTTTATAATATCGGCCGATACAAGGTAATACTATATTATATTAAAAGACTCGACGACCTTGTTTAGTGCCGGGAGGAGAATGACATTAGACCAAAGCCGCTTATCTTCCTCGCTTAAATAAGTGAAATACTTATAGTCACTCTCTAAGTATAAAGCTAAAAAGAAGATAAAAATAAAGAGCGGATTTATATTAACTATAGTGCTAAAGTAGTAATAAGGGATCTTGTGAAGAGGGGTATATTTCTACGCTAACACATCACGCTCATTATATACTAGAATCCGCAATCTAAAGTAGATATTAGCCGCTAAATTAAGAATAAAGTAGACTTTAAGTATCTAGTTAATGCCGAGTCTTACAAATGCCAAGCTAGTAAGAAAACAATAAGTGTTATCAATATCAAATGTGACGTTAAAACGACGGTTCTTCTTACTAGTGAGGTAATGCTATAATAAGCACAAGTTCTTAGGCAGCTTCTTATTCCGCGTCTTAATGTCTTCCGGGGCCACACCTTCAAATGCCGCTTAATAGTCTAAGCCGTTATAATCTCCCGGCTTTATTAACTTAGGGTTACTTAAAACGTTAAGTAAAGGCGTTCTACTAATATAACTCCTGCTAAGAAGAGCAGTAATTTACTACAGAGACGAGTATTTAAAATATATATTAAGTCGTTAGTAGTACTTATAGTATAATTAGTCAGCTTTATAGTGTTCTTTATAGGTGTAGCCTTGGAAATACCGAAGCTACTTAGCTAGTTTAAATATAGTACGTTCAGTAGGCGCGGGGGAGACTAAGACCGCTAGGGCAAGAGCACAGATTAGGGTACTTAGAGTTAGTGGCACATCACGTATTAATTAGGCTGTTATAAAAGGGACGAAGTTCTTAATTAAACGAAAGGGTAAAAGTGAAACATTATAAATAAATACTAAGATAAGTATAAGGGAAGATAAGTTATTTAGTAGCCTCCTTAGTAAAGACTTTACTTACGACAATAAGTTGTTCTACTATACTAGGAATAGTATACTCCGTTTACTAGTGCCTTTGTTACTATTACTCTTATTTAAAGGTTATAAAGAAGGTAAGACATATTAAGTTAGTACTTAATATAAAGTCTTACTTTTTATTAACCCTTAAATATTAACTAATCTATTAAGACTATCTAAAGTACTAACGCTTTAATTATCCCTTAAAATCAACTTATTTATTTCGCTAAAGTTCAAAAAGCAAGAACGCTAAGACCCCTCCTCACTCATCCTCTCTTCCTTAGACCTTATAGCCGCCTACGACCTTAATATATACAAAGTAATTACAGTTCCTACTTCGTTTAGAGAACCTAACACGTCCAACTTGCCCCTATTAATATTCCCCACTTATTTAGCGGCTCGTATACCTAATAGAATCTCTGCGATTTCTATATTACGTTTTACTTACTTATTATTCATTTCCCGCTCTATTATTTAAATAACCCTAATTTACTCGTTAATTTCCGTGTCTTCTTTTATAATAAACGGCTATAGATTTAGTCGCGGGCTCGGCCGTAAGTTTAGTTAAACTTCGTCTTGCCGGGTATTAAGATCGAGAGGAATTAAAATATCGCGGCTTATGCGAAGGCCTGTTTTGAGAGGAGTTTTTACGGGGATGTTTACCTAGAGTTAGGGCTTAAATACGATAAAGTTAATAAGTTTAATAAGTTAGTGTTATTACTGTCAACAGTGTCAATTACCTTCTAAGTTTACTCTCCTTGCCTCTTCTGCTGTAAAGTACTTTCTCGGTCGTCCGCTGAGTTTCTTTAGAGGTATATCGTTCTTTATACTCAGTAAAATAAGAGGTCTAAATATACGAAGTAGCAATTAAGAGTAAAGAGTAAGGAGGCGTTAAAAAACTCTAATTCAGTAATCTAAGTAAACAAGTAATTAAACTAGAATATTATATTAATTAAATAATAATAAACTATCCTAAGCACTGAATTTATTATAACTTTATTACTAAATATTTAAATTACAAACCTCCTTCTTATTTATAAATTTATAAAAGCCTATAAAGGTCATTATTATAAGAGTTAAAAAACCTTAATTCAGTAAGCGGTCAGTGCTAGCAGTAACCCCAGGTTTCGCTTAATCGGGAAATATAACTCAATATCACTTACCTTTAATTAAGCATATCTCCCGCCATAACGTCTTAATAATAATACAGATACCTAGAGTATTAGTTCCGAGTAATCGTGAATTAGTATATACCTGAAATACTTAAAACCCGTCCTAACTCTGACCCCGATTTTAAGCTTCAACTTTATCCCTAACTTTATCCCTAACTTTATCCCTAACTTTATCCCTAACTACTCTCCTTTCCTATCTACTCTCCTTTCCTATCTACTCCTCTTTTTCCAACTACTCTTCTTTTTCTAACTACTCTCTTTTCTTATTTACTCCTCTTTTTCCAACTACTCTCCTTTCCTATTTACTCCTCTTTTTCCAACTATTCTCCTTTTTCCCTATAGGGTCACAATTAGCACTTCGCGCTTATAGGTTCAGGTTAGTTCTTATAACCTTAACCCTAATTTAAATAATAATTTCAAATAACACAAATAAAATACTTAAATAAAACACTCAATTAATACACTCAAATAAAACACTCAAATAACACATTCAAATAAAACAAATAAAATACTTAAATAACACAAATAAAAAAAATACTTAAAAAAAACACCTAAATAAAACACTCAAATAACACAAATAAAATACTCAAATAAAACACTCAAATAACACATTCAAATAAAACAAATAAAATACTCAAATAAAACACTTAAATAATACAAATAAAATATTTAAATAACACGCTCAAATAAAACAAATAAAATATTCAAATAAAATATTTAAATAAAATACTCAAATAAAATACTTAAATAACACAAATAAAATACTTAAATAAAACATTTAAATAAAATAAATAAATTATTTAAATAAAACACTCAAATAACACAAATAATATAAATAAAATATATAAATAAAACGCTCAAATAAAACGCTCAAATAAAACACTCAAATAAAACACTCAAATAAAACACTCAAATAAAACACTCAAATAACATAAATAATACAAATAAAATACTCAAATAAAACACTAAAATAAAACACTAAAATATACAAATAAAATATTCAAATAAAATATTCAAATAAAACATTGAAATATACAAATAAAATATTCAAATAAAACACTCAAATAACATAAATAAAATAACACAAATAAAATATTTAAATAAAACACCGAAATATATAAATAAAATATTTAAATAATACTCTCAAATAACACTCTCAAAAAATACACTTAAATAACACCCTCAAATAATACTCTCAAATAACACTCTTAAATAAAACAAATAAAACAAATAAAATATTCAAATAACACCCTCAAATAAAACACTCAAATAACACCCTCAATCGAAATAAATAATACCCTTAAATAACACCCTTAATTAAAACACTTAAATAATACCTTCTAATAACGCACTCGAATAAATACTTAATTAAAACTTCCACTCTAATTTTAAAAATACTTAATTATTACTATTAAATTAAAAAAACCTTAAATACTCTTTTTTCTATTCCTTATAACCCTCTTCCTTTCTTTTAACCCTAACTTTATACTTTAGCCTTATATTTACATTTACTTTATTATTTTCTTATTTTCGTTTTTCTTTTTTCTCTTACGATACTTATAATATCTAAATAATCTTTATATTATTCCTCTTTTAAATTTTAACACCTTTTCCCTCTTTGTTTCTTAAAACTAAATAAAGTACTTAACTCTTACTTTAATATTTAAATTATAATAATTATAATAATACCTCTCTTGTTTTCTGATTATTTCTATTTTACTTACGTAATTATAAAAACTGTTTCCTTCTTTTTACTTTTCTTTAACTTTAACACTTTCTGTTTCTTATTTTTTGTTCTTTGTAACTATATTTTATAACTCTCGTTTATTTTATTTCTAACTCTAACTTAGACTCTTTTATTAATACCTTTTTCTATTATATTTTACTTTATTATATTTATTTTAATTTAAATCCTACTTTTCTTTTTTAACTATTCTCCCTCGTTATAATTATTATCCTTTCTTAATTATCCTCTTCTTCACTCGCGCTAATAGCTTTGGCCCGCATCCTTGACTCTCTAATAAATACCTTTCGAAAACTAATACGCCATCTCCTTTCTTGAAAAACGCCTTAATTTTAATATACTCTTTTATATGCCTATTCCCTTAAACCCTTTTCTACTCTTTTAACTTAACCGTCAACTAATAAAACACTTGTAATAAAACACTGGCTTCTATGGCCCCCTAAATCACCTTCTCGCCAAACTATTTTAACATTCCTTTCTTAACTTCCGCTTCTTTCTTTAGGCCTAACTACTTGTTTAATCCCTAAATACCCCTCGCTCGTATATATAACTAAACCACTTGATTTAACACCTTAGACGGCCTTACAACTAAAATAGCGGCAATAACTAGTCACATAATTCCTTTATATTAACACATGCCCCCCGGAACCTACTAGAACTTCTAATCCCCCTCGTAAATTTCCTCTTATTACATACAAATCTACTAGGTAACTCCGCAATTATAACAACTAGTATATACTTAAAAATAAACGCTTTATAATACCTATACTTCTTTACAAACTAATTCATACTCTTTATTTATATACTCTTTAAATATATACCGGATATTAACCTGACGGCCGCTACACTTCTGAACGTAATATAATAAACACTTGTTAACTTATATATCTAATCGATTTTCCAAATCTTATACGTTATAGCCTTCTTATTAATTATGTCCTTAAACTTACAATTGTTATTATTACCGCTAGATCTTTTAAGACTAAAACTCTTCTCGTTTTATTAGATTAATCAGATTTACTGTAAACCCTCGATTAAAACTCTTAGTATTACTTTATAAATATGCGGGGGGTGAACTAAGAAATGGACTATTACTACTGTCGAATCCGTTCATAGGGACGCCGGCGGCTCGAACACTACTAGATGGGATATTAATAACACTATCTATTAACCGGCCCTATTTCTCTTGCTCCTTTTAGGCTTCTTTAATATATATTTGCCACTTCGCCTCTAATTCTTTTATTATAGTATTACTCTCGTAATACACATTGTAACGCTCTTCCTCGTCCTCACACCTCACTTGATTAATCCTCTTATTTATCTCTTAATCTAAATAAATCCGCCGACACTTAATACTACTTATAAACTACTTAACCTTTTACCTCTTAATCCTCTCTTTTTCCTTCGCCGTTATAATAATATAAAACTTAGGCGGTTATCGTTATGCTTGCTCATGCGACTTTTGTAATGCCTCTTGCTTTCTAACTGGTATTATAATAATAGCTTGACTCTTTAACCCATCCCGCCCGCCTCGTCTACTCTCTTAACTATAATTCCGTATTTAGTAAATAGGCCTAATATAAATTACTACCCGAATATTTAGACAGTTAATGCCTAATCCAAATGTATTAGTAGTAATAATAACACGTTCATCAGAACTCTCCTACGCCTTTTAGATCTTATCTTTAACTGCGGCATTACTTATATCTCAGTAATATACGTAGTAATTTAATATACTGCTTACTTCTTAGGTAGTAATAATACTACTATTATATATAATGATTTTCGCTAGTGTAGGGTATTCGTCTAATTTCTTTTCTATTAACTTGTAAACGGCTATAATATCCCCTCTCTTAAACTCATCCTCCTTATACTTAATCACAGAATACGTAATGTTGGGACGGCTAGTGGGCGATCGGAATATGTGGACATCGTCGGCCCGGATCTTTATAATATTTATGAATTTTAGCTCGGCATATAGTGGTAATGTCGCTATTAAATAAATTATTTGTACCCCCCTTTCCACTATCTCGCCTAATCGCTTTATCTTTAGACGGAATTTAGGGGTGTTATTTAAAACCGTGTGACATTTATTAAATATAAACCGATCTAACTGATATAACCCTTGTAACTAGTCTAAAAACGTCCTAAATGTCTTGCTAACGGCTGACTCTAGGGTGACAATAACAATCTGGCTAGGGGAATAGTATTGCCTAGGATCCTATTTCATATATAAAATGCCTAATTATTGACATTATTCCATTATATACTCTTGTAATAAAACTAATGAGCTGATAACAATAGTAGTGCTAGAATGTATACTCTTGACTAGTAACTAAAACAATAACGTCTTCCTAACCCCCGTCGCTATCACGCCTAAAATAGGGCTCTAGTACTTCATAATGGCTTTTAACACAGGCTCCTACAATCCACGGAACCAGGCCTCGCTCCCTAATATTTTCTCTAACTCTACATAAATATTAACACCCCGTAATCACTTCTACTGGGCTATTTATACATCTTATATCTCTTCTTTATACACCTGCCACTTTCTCTTAGCTCTCTTACTTATCCTAACGCCTTAATATACTAACGGAAACCTTAAAAAATAATATTATACGTAATTAACTCGCTAGAACTTCTCTCGGCGGCTAATAATAGAATTATCACCTTTTATTAACTCCTTAATATAAATTATACTTATAATATAAGTCCCGTGACCGGCTTGCAAATCCTATGGATTGTCCCTATCGGCATTGTCTTCATCCTATCTATTACCCTCTTCCAACTTCGTCTTCTCCTCTTTAAACCGGTCTTCTCGGCAATACCGCCGGGATATTACAATGGCAATCTAGCGGTAACTGCTAATATTCAACCCATTAACCTTTATCCACCGTACGGCAGCTTACTTCAAGATCTGCCGCGCTCTCTCTAACGTCCACAAACAGGACTGCCGTTAAACTAATAACCTCTTCTAACCTATTTAGTCCTCGCCCTCGCCTTCTTCTCCTTAATTATCTCTTTCCCGCTCTTTAGAAACGTTATTACTCTCTTTAGACATTTACTACTTCTACTTTAGGCCTATTTACTGCCGGTGCTCCTTCTTTTAATTATCTCCCCATAAAAATAGACTATTACTTAGTTTCCCCGTCGCTTAAAACTATAACTTTTCCTAAAACGGCAATACTAACTACAAATAATATACTAGTAACTCCTTAACCTCTCGTAGTAAATACCAGTGCACGATTTTAATATTTCTACTACTTTAATACCCCTTATAGTACGTGGCCACGAACGTAACTAAACCCTCCTTAATAAAAATGTTTTATACTCTATTATACGCCGTGTTCTTCCACCGCATTCTTAATAACTCCGGTACTCTAACTAATTAATTACTATATAAATACATTAAAACCCACAATAACTCCTAGAACCGCTCCACGTGGCGCTAATACGCGGCTACGGCTTCCCTCTTTAGCCTCCCCGCACTGTCTATAAACTGCCCTCTCAACTACTCCTCCTTATATATCCTCTCGTATAACTACTACTACTTATATATTACGAACTAATTTTACTCGTCGTCTAAAAACGACCACCCCACTTAAGTCTCAGACAACTAGTCCACTATTTTGTCCCAATAAATCAGTGGCACCTACTTCATATCTACTTCACCGTCTCTACTTATTATGACTACTATTAACTTCTTAAATAACTCCTCTTTTACTTCCCTAACTAACTTATAAATCATACCCTAGAATTAGCTTATACTAAACCGGATCTTAAAATATAAAATATTATCCCTAATCTATTAAATCTTCCCTTTAGTAGTAGTAGTATACCGAATTTTGAAACCGTACAACTAACTATAATATAACTACTATATAAGCTTAAGATCTTTGCTATCGTAAGCTATAGTTATAAACAAACGAACTAAACCTTAGGTTAAAACGTAATAACTTAATACTCTCTCCTTAGCTACCTCTAGACTTAAACCACGCTCTTAGTATTATATAATAGCCTCCCGTCGCCGCTTATACGCCTCTTGAACTACTATTAACTAGGCTAACTTAATCACGGCCGAATATTTAGGCGTGTAATCCTCGGCATCTAATTACCTATCGTCTTCCCGTATTCCTAAAATAGTTAACTTATTAATTAATACACTCTTATACTCGTCGTCTTATAATAGTTAGTTTAATAACGTAATCTATAACCGCAAAATCTACCGCTAAATCCGGCCTATTTACTTAATCTCCTCGTTTAATTCCTCCTCTTCTCCTCTTCTTAAATCCCCCTCTTAGTCCTCTTTTTACTACACAAATTCCTTAACGTTCGTCCACACGTCGTTAATAGTTATTTATTACCTCTCTGTTAACTCAAATCCCGGCCGCTTCTCAGGCTTAATGCCTTTAAACTAGAATATATAATATATTAATTACTTACAAACCTTTATATACTGCACGATAATAGTAATATCTATCTAACTATTAAACAGTATTTAGACTTCTTTATCTACCTCTTTTTTATTTGCTTCAAATAATGCCTTTAACTTTACTACTTACTGAACATAATAATATTATACGTCTTAAATTAACTAATTAAATACTCGGCACAACACTTCTAACTCTAGCTCGTTGTCCGTAATAAGGGCAACTAATGTTCGTAATTCTTCTTAGTTATACCTTTTTAAATACTTAACTTAACTTATACGATATAACTATAGATTTAGCTCTCGGGATTCCTTTAGCTTACTAATTTAACGACGCTATTCTTCGTCGACTTATTATATCTCTTAGTTTAACTATTTCTTAATAGCCTCCAAATCGACGTCTCTAGACGGCATAGCGGGGCTAAATCCCTTTACTTGAACCTCGAAAAATGCGGAATTGGAACCTTTAAGGAAAAACTACTAGTAATAGACTAGAATCTATAACACTTGTACTTTTTAGCCGGTATATTGACGCCCTCTCTTCCTCTTATTTACTTAACCGTACTATTCTCTAAAATGTTTCTAAATAACTTGACGTTAATAACTAATATAACGACATAGGGTAAATAAGTATCCTTTTCTATTTGTCTTAGGTCTCTTTAATTCGGGAATCAGGGGCTAGGTTAGACTAACGGGGATTGGTAACTTATTTAACTCTACTCAATATAAAATTAACCCTTTAATCTAGTTTACTTCTTTTGAAATCCGCTCTTGTGCTTCCTTAGTTATATTATAGCCATTAGAACCGCTTAAATAGTGGGAAATCTAGCTAAGTAACACGGCATACTAACATACGCTATATACTACTACTTTAAATACTGGCAAATAAACAAATGAATCCATAACTTGACTTTTTCTTTGAATTATTTAAATAATATCTCCCTTTCTCTTACTCTCTTTACGCGTCTTACTACCCTCACGTGTTCGGCACTTATAATTTAAACCTATACGTGATATAGCTAGCTATAATCTCTACTTTTATACTTTTATACTTTTATACTTACTTTATACTTAAAAACCGCATTTTGGCTAACTTAGCCTATATATCTACTTCCCTTATTAAAAATCGACGACGACCACTGTCTCCTCGCAAAACTCACTTGATAATAGGGTTCTAGTGAAAGTTTCGACGAGGCTGGTGTCACATATGCTAGGGCTAACTTATACTCGAATTTGAGCCTTATCCGAGCTTATTTAGACGTAACCCTAACAAATGAATTTAATTAAATGAATCTTATGGCCTCGGCAAATCCACGTTAATGGTTTATATAGGGAATCAAATGAATCTTATATTAGATTTATTTAATAATAATAAATAAGTAACTAATCTATCTTATTTAATTAGGATTAATTAGAATAGAATATTATTTAAAAAGTTTAAATAATCTCTTAATACGCCGATTTTATATAAATAGTCTTTATATTCTTTAATATTATAAAGATAATATAATCTTATTATTATTTTATATTAAACGTGCAAAATAAGCTTATCTAAACTCTGCTAATATAAGCGCCGCTACATAATTAGCTTAAATACACTCGTTCCCCCCAAGTGATGCCGTTTCCCTTAGTTATAGTATATATTCCAGTTTACTCTAAAAAGAGCGCTAGAAATGCTTCCGCAGCCACTCCTCGCCTTTAGGCCGGCAATATACTCCGTAATAGAGCGGCATCACTATGTCAGGGAAGCGGCACTTAGTCTCCTTATACTCTAGATCTACTACTTGACAAATATCTTGTGACTAGTAATACTATTAATATACTATATATCGCCCGATCTACTCCTTGTCCTCTTAGTCTCGTATATAGTACGCCTCTTACTTAATACAGATCTACTGGAACCGCTGTGAGTATTTGCCTGGCGTATAGTCGAACTTACGGCCCTTAACCCGGTAGTAAAGACACAGCCTTACTATAATCTCGAGGTCGCCCTTATAACTATTAAGGACTTACTCTTAGATATAATCCTGCCGTAAGACTTCTTCTAGCCTAGTGAATTCTATCTTTACTCTTTGCGACAAGGTAAATATAACGTCGGCGGGTCGCGCTTTAGTATAGGGCTCGCGGTAAACCTGACACCTCTCTTTACCCGGCATATACCACCGCCAATCAGATTAAGCATCTAAGAACTAGCTCAGAATACCACGGGAATAGTATTACTGTGTAAGATAAAGCTACATAGCCTCTCAATCCGCGGACAAGTGTCCATTAACTTGAGGCTTCCACTTAGTATACAAGAGAACAATAGAAGAAGCCTTACTTTTATCCCGCCTAACTCTCCTAGACTCCTAAGAGAAATCAGTTAGCTTATTAGGCCCATTTATATAGATCACCTAGCGGACAAAAGGATAATTAAATCTAATCTTAAGAGTAAATGTGGCTACAATCACCGGCTGATCTTTATTACTAAGTTACCCAGAGATAATTGCAGCTTTCTCCTTTTCGCTTCTAGATCTTAACGTATACGAGGGACACTTAAGAATATCAACAAGCTATATTACTTCCTCCCGAGTCTGGCAGTAGATAATAATCTTATCGCGGGAGTAGTCAAAGATCTCCTACTTAAGCTAATATACTTGTACTAAGTCGGTAGCTCTCTCAATTAAGGCACCCGGTCCGGTCTCCAAGCTGACCATGTACTTGATGTTCGGCCGATTGGTCGATTCCCGGATAACCCTAGGTTTCACTAGCTTATTATACTTAATGAATTCTTCTTATATTACAGGAGGTAGGGTTACTATTAGCTAGACGGTTTACGTCCTGACCTGCCGGACGTACTAGCCTAGTTAAGCTATACATAGCCAGTAATCACTAGCCGTAATAGTAAAGTGACTCTCATTAATGACAATGCGGTCGAGTTTTTACTTACTGACTTATAGATAATAGTATTTAAGAAAGCCTTAAGTACACGCTGCTTCGGCTGACATAATGACTAGTAAAGCCCACTACTTGTAATCAACCGACTAGACCAAGGGCCAGATGCTTACTTCGTGAAAGCGTCTTAATATATCACCCTACAAAGTAACTATTAATAGAACTAAGATAATAGTCCTAGCATCTGTAATAACAGTACTAATTATAACAACTATCGTCTTACTAGAGCCAGTTCCTATCACTAGAACCACTTACTTGACTAAATAAGGTCCTATAATAACAAAAACGCCATTCCGCTAACTAAGAACCTAGAATTACAAGTCCAGTTTATTATATAACTTCTATACTACCGCTAGTAAGTTAGCCTTAAAATAAGCCCCCCTCCGGCGAAGCTGACCACGCTTAAAAACATCAAGCATTCGTAATAACAGCGTCTCTAAAGCGCCTCGTAGTCTCTTCCCCTAAAGAATATAATTGAACTAGAATAACATACGCTAGCTCTCGGATACTCGGTAATTCCGATGTAACAAAGCACTCATAGTGAGCGTAATAGTGCTAGTATATATATAATTAAAAGTATAATAACTGTAATTACTTTATTTAGCCAAGGTAATAAGATCTAACTCGTCCTTAATATCCTCTCTAATACTCTCCTTAAGGTCGAAGTTCGCCCGTTCCTTAATAGAAAACTTCTCTTTAGTAATTAATATTACAAACTGCCGCCAGTTAGAAGTATATAAATAAGGCACTTTTACTTAAATACACGCCTTATACAAGTAAGCCGAAAGTGTCTTATCAACCCACACCGTCCTATCTAATTTCGCCCAAAGGTAAAGAGAAATAAAGGCACTAAGTTTTTACTGTCGGAGGAATAGTTGCCTTAAAGGCAAAACAAATATAATATATAAAAGTAACAAATCACTAATCGCCTTTAAGATAAAGCGGATATTGTCCTTATACGCCCCAGACTATTACTAGCCTTTGTGATACTAAACATAGATCATTAGTAACTTCTCCTAAATAAATAAGTGGCGTTGCCGAGTATTATTACACTATATTGCCGAGAGTAACTTAGACGCTTGCAACGGTGGGCCGCTGGGGATATAATATAGTACTAATAACGGCTTTAGGAATTCTTAGGCGTGTGACTCGTAAATGTCTATAGCCTTAGGACACAAAATTATACTCCCGTCTTTAGCCTTAGTTAAGAATATAACTCGGAGTTTAATATTACCTTAGATCCACTGGAAGAGAGCGAGCTTAATACCTTTTAAGAACTCGGCATTATTAAGATAAGAGAGCCACAAGCCTCTAAAATCTTTTAAATCTAAGTCGTCCTTTAGCCGCCATAATTCTATAAGAGTCAAGTCTTTTATTTAAAACAAGAGCTTATTATAAAGTAAGGCATAGGCCCGTTAATATTCAGAAGTTACTAAGTCAGAGATCTGCGACATCTATAATTCTACCCCGCGATATTCCACTGTCTGCCCGTCTAGGGACTACTAAGCTTAGTACTTAGTAATTACAGCCTTTCTAACTTTAAACAAGTATAGCCTCTATTATAGAATATACCTAAATGGCGTCTTAGCCAGCTATTAAAAGAACTTCTTATAGATCTTGGCAAGGAAGACAAGGATTTAGTCCTTATTGTCCTGCTCCTAAAAATAAGCATAGTCAAAGAGCACGAGCTAAGTAGTCTAAGTTAAAGCTAATAAGTAACTATTGAAATTCCCCGGCTCTTCCCACAACCCTCAGCCTTTCCCACGGACTTTCTTACTTAATATGGCGTAAAAACTTAAGACGGGCGATTTAAACAGCACGCTACTAATAGTATAGCAGATTAGGGCTAAGTAAAGTCGCTAAATAATATACTTGACAGCTAACTCCGCCTCTTCTTCATCCTCCAGAGCCAAGGCCTTCATAATCTCGTCTATGGCTTGAATCTACTGGGCGGTTGACTAGATGACATCCCCGGGCAGCACTTAGTCTGGCTTAGCCCGCGTAAAATGACTGCCTTTACAATATACTACGCGGTAGTAGTACACTAATAACTACTTTATAGTAGTGAAGTAAGTGACTAAAGTCGACACATTCTTGTAATACCGGAACCCATCTACTTTGCCCGACGCCCTAATATAGAATTCGTTCAAGATATTGGCCCGCTGCTGTGTCATTTTCCGGTCTAGCGAAGTGTCGCTATATAACTAGTAGGCGTCTCTTAAGACAGCTTTAACTATAACTAAGATTCGGACGAGATTAAGATCCTTAGCATTCTCGCTACCCGTATTAAGCTCTTTCTTCGGTAGCAGCTTATACGAGCTCTAGATCTCTTCGTCCTTTAGCGTAATTATATGGGATAAAAAGTGCGTCAAATCGTGTAGCTATAGCACCCTTTCCGACCTTAAATCTCTAATATCTTAGACTATAGTTACTTACTTATTAAGATTACATTTCACATCCTTGTAATCTTGTTTTAATTTCTTAAATAATTCCTTCTTAGGTTATGTTAAGGGAACGGAATCACTAACTTAATTAGACACCCCTTCCTTCTCTTAATTATCTGTCACTATAAAGTAATTAATCTTTTTATGCCCTATGAAATATGTCTAAAGCTTAACCTCTCTCTATAGTATAGTTTTTTTATAGACTGTAGCCTTAATTTAATAGACTAAAGGTATATGTTTCCTTATCTCACAGAAATGACGAGTACTATACTAATACTCTAGCTATAGGTAGTAAAAGCCACTATAACAAGCCAAGTGCTTAATCACTTAATAATAGTCCTCGATTCGAGGCTTATACTCTCTTAGCTCTTTAACTGTCCTCAGATTATAGCTACTTAAGAGCTGGACTGTAGTCTTAAGCTCTTCACTAAAGAGTCAGTGTGGTACTGCTCGTAAGTGACGCTCTTGGCTTAAGCGCCCAGGAATAATACAAGACTTGTAAATATAGCACACAACTACTTAGTACACCAGATTATATAAAAACATTATACTTGTACGCAAGAGAGTCGAATTTAAGACGGAAATAGTAGTTTGAGTAAACTAGTGTCTTACCGAATAATATCTTACCGGAAACCGCCTTAGTTAGCAGCGCTCGGGCCAATCACAGCACCCGAGTTTTGGTGTTTTACCAAAACACCACCCTCACATAAGAGGTATAACGTATACAGTCTTAAGTTACTAAGATATATTAGTTAAATTTAAAATATAACCTTAGAAAGTGACTCACAAAGTTTATTTCTACTCAAGGTATTAATTAAATTTAAAATACAACTTATAAAGTAACTGAAGAAGTGTATTACTACTTAACCTATTAATTAAATTTAAAATATGATTTATAAAGTAACTCCTAAAGTCTATTACACCCTAATCTATTAGCTAAATTTAAAATATGACGTATAAGGTCTTAAGTTACTTGATGTATTAGTTAAATGTAAAATATAACCTGAAAAAAATAACTCACAAAGTCTATTTCTAC
This sequence comes from Leptodontidium sp. 2 PMI_412, assembly GCA_021432625.1. Classification (NCBI taxonomy): domain Eukaryota; kingdom Fungi; phylum Ascomycota; class Leotiomycetes; order Helotiales; family Leptodontidiaceae; genus Leptodontidium; species Leptodontidium sp. 2 PMI_412. The sequence goes on from MU270409.1 coordinate 21,167, forward strand.
TTAATTTATTAATTAAATTTAAAATACAGCTTATAAAGTAACTTATAAAGTAACTTATAAAGTTTATTTGTAAAGAATTAATTTAAAAGTAATTAAATCACTTATAAGACGACTTAAGGATTTTTTTTTTTAAAAAAAAGATAAATAATTTTAATTTTAAATAAAATAAACCTTAAAGTTATCCCCTAAATTACTTATTACGTAGTTAATTAAAAGGTTAATTTAATTATTTAAAAAATAACTCTTGATTACTTTTTATTTAACTTATAACCTTAACTACGTAAAACTTTAATTAAGTAATCCTTTTAATATAATATTTAAAATAAATATATTTTAAGTTTAATCTTAAACTAATTTAGCTTAGCTCGTATTAAATAAACCTTTGTAATAATTAATTCAACTTTTATATAATATTCTTCTAAGTTGACTTTAATTAATTTAAATTAAATTTCTATTATTACGTTTTTAACTTTTAAATTTACTTTTAAGTTTATTAGATTTTAAAAGTTAAAATATTCCCCTTATATAATACCCTCTTAAATCTCCTTTCTTTTAACCCTAAAAAGTCAGAGTACTTTCCAAGTCAATAAAGAAACTAAATCATAATAATTATAATTACTTTATAACCCCCTTTTTCTTATTTACTGAAAATCAAATTCCAAGTAAGTAATTAAAATCCTTAATTTTATTAATTAATTTAACTAATAAATAATTAGAATGGCTTTTACACTTGATATTACCCCCGAGGCTTATATTCAGGAGTATTTAGACCCTCGGTTTATTGTCTCGACGAAGAGCCTCGCTTATAATATCAACGGCCTTGAAGCTAAGGGGTTTAACTTAAAGACTAAAAATTTTAAACAAAATTTCGGCTATTTAATTCGCTTACAAAGTAACGAAATATACTTTAATATTAATAAGGAAATTAAGGACCTTATTAATACGGAAAATCTTAATAATTTCTTGATTATTATCGAATATTAAATAGACTCGAGGATCGAGAGCGTTATTACCGCCGGAATAAATAAAGAAATACAAGACAGTATATATACGAATCGATCTTATAAGCCAGAAATACTCCAAGTATTTACCGAGGTTATAATTAAAGAAGGGTATAAATTACCGTCTTTAAGTAAGTTAATTAATTCTACGTCTTTTATATTTTAAAAATATATTTACTAATAAAAATTACAAAACAGGCTCCCCGAAGCGAAAAGCGAGCTCTAGCTTCTTTACCCCTGGAAAGGCTAGGACTTTGAGTAAGTTAGATTTTATTATAAGATTTAATTTTAATTTAACTAAATATTTTAATTCAGGGCCAGCACCTATGATAGACCTACCCTTACATATCAAAGCGATAATTTACGATATCGATTTCTAAAGTAAGTTAATAAAGTGGGTTATTATGTAATTACAAGCTAATTTAAATAATAGTTAAGGAACTAAATAATCAAATAAATCACTTAGTTCAGGAATTTAATATTAAATTCTTAGGTAATCTTAAGCTTTTTAATTTAATATTAATAATAATTACTAATTTAAATCTTAGAGCCTCAAGCTATTAATACTACTAGCTTCGATGAAATTGAGCTTATAGGCGACGACGATTTTGAGATTTTTGAAGTGTAATATCTTATATTTTAAGTATTTATTTAGGCGTTAATATAAATATAAGGGAAGGGAAAAGAGAGGGGGGGGGGTTTATTAATTATTTTTAAAAAAAAAAGGAAAAAGAGAGAGAGAGAAAGTTATAAAATCGTTTAAAGGTTCTTTAATTAAAAGTAAAACTATATTTATTATTACAAATTAAAATTTCTTTTAGTTTTATAAGCCTAATTTAACTTATTTTAAATTTTACTACGTAAATTACATACATTTTAAATATTAAATTTCTTATATAATAATTAACGTTTTTAAGATTATTAATACTCTCTTTTAACTTTTATTAGCGTTTATTTATACCTAGTAATTAAATTTTATATTTAAATTTATTACAAATAAAAGGGACTATTTTATTCTTTCTTATACCTTAAAGTAAAAGATTTTAAATTAATATTAAGAAATTTTAACTCTTTAAATATAACTAATAACTTTTAAACACTAAAATAAGTAATTACTAATTACTAATACTCTTAAATATAATAAATAAAAAACTCGCTTAAAGTGGCTAAATAAACCTTAGATTTAATAAGGTAAAGTACGCCCGCGTACTAACTCCACCGCTAATCGCGTACTGATTCTACCTTAAGCTTGACTAGCGTCCCTCTTATAACTTTTTTAAGCGAGATATACGTTATAAAGCCCAAAATTTGCTTATATTAACGAAGAAAGAATTTTGTAATTCAGATAATTTTTGAGAATTACTAAATCTAGGTTAGTGTCACGTACTAATTCCGCGAAAATTACCGGATTAACTTAACTTTCGAAGCTGAGCTCTAATTAAGCTAAAAATTATATTATTTGATTCGCCGTAAAATTCTATATAAAATAGGCTTTTTAAAAATCCGCTAGCGTAACGTTAATTTTACACGGTTTTCTCGTGGGGTGCTAAGGCTCGCTACGCACCGATTCCACCCCCCGGCCCACATCCCCGCACCCTTCTTCGACGCCGTGCATCGGACGCCCTAGCGTATATAAACTTATAAGAATTAGTGCGTTCGAGAGCCCGAACTCGTCCGATTTAAACGATATTTTTTTTTTACTTAATTCGGATTAGTAATTAGAAAGCTATCCCCGATCCGCGCACCGATTCCGCCGCGCGGCGCCCGCGCAGCGATTCCCCAGCGTGCCCCTTTAGGCCTTGGAGCGACCCTGCTCCACGGCAAAATCTCAAGGCTTATAATATTAGGCAGCCTATACGAGCTCTAGATCTCCTCGTCCTTTAGCGTAATTATGTAAGATAGAAAGTATATTAAATCGTGTAGCCATAGTACTCTCTCCGACCTTAAATCTCTAATATCTTAAACTACCGTTACTTACTCCTTAAGGTTATATTTTATATTCTTGTAATCTTGTTTTAATTTCTTAAATAATTCCTTTTTAAGTTGCGTTAATAAAGTAACGTTATTATTAAATATTAAGAACCCCTCCCTTTTATTACTGTCTTTAACTATAAAGTAATTAATACGCCCCCTTATAGTAAAGTACGTCTATAGCCTATATTAGTTTTATAATAAACTATTCTTTTATTTAGTATCTTTTACTTTATAAAAGGCTACGTGCTCTTTTATCTTAAGAAGGTATTAAGTATAATACGTATAGTGTAGGCAAGAAGAGCCATCGTAGCTAACTAAGTGCTTAATTAGCTAACATTAATCTTTAAGTTAAGGCTTATACTCCTTGAGCTCTTCGACGGTCCTTAAGTCATAGTTACTTAAGAGCTAAAAGGTCGTCTTTAAGACATCCCTAAGTAAGCGGTGGGGGGCAGCCCTTAAGTGCCACTCTTAAGCTGAGCGTCTAAGAATAATATAGGACTTATAAGCGCGGCATACTATTACGTAGTATAAGGGGTTATATAAAAATATAATAAGGCCTATAAAAAACCTCCTTATATAAATAAGAATAATAGTATAAGACCTTCCTTTCCCACCGTACTTTCCGACTAGAAAAGTGTATTAGTCAGCTACGGAGGAGAGCCAGCCCCTAACACGTGCGCTCCTTTCCGACCGGAAAAGGGGCCTCACATAACAAGTAGGCTTTCTTCTTTAACTTCCTGGCTTAGTTTATAAAATACTCCCGTAACTCGTCCTCTTTATATATCCGCTCGTATAATTACTACTACTTATATACTGCGAATTAGTTCCGCTTATTAACTAAAAATGACTACCTTACCTTAGTTTCTAATGGTTAGTCTACTATTTTGTCCTAATAAATAGGCGGGACTTACTTTATATTTACTTCTTAGTTTATACTTATCTTTATTATTATTAACTTTTTAAATAACTCCTCTTGGGCCTCTCTAATTAACTTATAAACTATATTACGGAACTTCGTTATATTAAACCTTATATATAAATATAAAATATTATTCTTAATTTATTAGAGCTTCCCTTTGGCGGTGGTTATATACCGGATCTTAAACCTATATAACCGGCTATAGTATAACTATTATATAGGTTTAAGATCCTTCCTGTTATAGGCTATAATTATAAACGTATAAACTAAACCCCACGTTAAAACGTAATAATTAGACGCTTTCTCTTTGGCTCTCTTTATACTTAAACCGCGGTTCTTATATTATTTAATGGCTTCCCGTCGCCGCTCGTACGCCTCTTAAACTATTATTAACTAGGCTAACTTAATTACGGCCGAATATTTAGGCGTATAATCTTTTATATCTAATTACTTATCGTCTTCCCGCATTCTTAAAACGGCTAACTTACTAATCACAATACTTTTGTACTCGTCGTTTTATAATAACTAATTAAATAACACAATCCACAATCTCAAAATCTGCCGCTAGATCCGTCCTATTTATTTAATCTCTTCGTTCGACGCTCCCTCCTCCTCCTCTTCTGCCCCGCTTCTTAAATCTCCCTGCTCCTCTTTTTACTATATAAACTCCTTAACGTTCGTCTATACGTCGTTAATAACTATTTATTGTCTTTCCGTTAACTTATAACCTAGCCGCTTCTCGGGCTTAATGTCTTTAGACTAGAATATATAATGTTACGGCTAGCCAAAGGTTGATACGGCGAGTAGACTCAAGCTTTGTATTTGGACCTAAGACTACGCTCAGAATCAAAAAGAAAAGACAAGGAGGAAAGGAAAGCTCTCTATAAGGGAGGACTCAAATATATATATATAAAGGACCCTCCTAATAAGGCCTAGCGTAGTCGAGTGCCATTTACGTCAATATGTCGCAGGCTCGCTACTTAGTCTTCCCTATTAAGCCTAGCGCCGTCGCATAGCCAGCGATGCTACGAGCCAGTGTCGGTTAGAATACGAGGCGCATTATAGGTCGTAACATATAACGTAATAACTACTTATATACTTCTATGTACGCCTTTATTGTAGTGATATTTATTTAACTATTAAACGACATCCGCACATCTTTGTTCACCTCCTTCCGGTTCACCTTAAACAACGCCTCTAACCTAATTACTAGCCGAATATAATAGTATTATACGTCCTAAATTAACTAATTAAACGCCTTATATAACACCTTTAACTCGGGCTCGTCGTCTTTTATAAGGGCAACTAATTTCCGTAACTCCTTTTAATTAAACACTCCTAAATACTCGACCTATCTCACACGGCGTAACTATAAGTTAAGCTCTCGGGATTCCTCTAATTTAGTAATCTAGCGGCGTGCTTCCTCTTTTACTTACTATATAACTTACTTTAACGTCGCCTTTGTAATATCTAAATTAACGTCTCTGGTTAATATAGCTAAACTAGAATCGGCTACTTGTACCTCGAAAAACTACACTCTGGGGCCACGGACGAAAAAATACTAGTAATAAACTCTAGTTCTTTATAAGAATTTCTTTTCTATCCCTACTTTAGGCCTACCCTTTTACTTGTTCTCCTACTTATATTAGCCCTAACAATACTTCTGAATCTAATCTTTATAATAACTAATAAACCGACATAATCTACTATTTTCGTTTTCGAATTCACATTATATCCCGTCTGTCTTTAGTGGTTATAACTCGGAAATAAGTAGACTACTTACTAATAAGAAAACTAACTTATTTAACTCCGCCCGGCTTATAATTAATCCTTTAATAGCTTAAATATATTAAATAATCTATATCCGTTCGTCCTGTGGCATATTATACTTGTCTTTGTCCCTTAAATGTACGTCGATGCCACTAAGTAATACGGCATACTTGTACTAGGAACACACGACTATACGCTAAACTAGGAAATGTATAAATAAGTCTATAATATAAAAATATATAAATCGAATTGACTTAGTTCTTTACTTTTTACACTCTACACGTCTTCTTGCCCTCACGCGTTTAGTATTTATACTCCGAACCTATACGTGTTATGGCTGGCAGTAATTTCCGCTTTTATACTTTTATACTTTTATACTTTTGTACTTTTATACTTTTATACTTTTATACTTTTATACTTTTATACTTTTATACTCACTTTATACTTAGGATTTATATTTAACCTGTGTATTTACTTCCCTTATTAAAACTCGACGACGACAACTGTCTTCTCGTAAAACTCACTTTATAATAGAGTTCCGGTGGAAATCTCGACGAGGTTAATGTCACATATACCTAGGCCAACTCATATGCGAGTTTGAGCCGTATCCGAGCTTATTTGGACGTAACTTTAATAAGTCGAATTGACTAACTCGAATTGACTCCCTCGGCAATTCTACGTTAAACGTTTATATAAGAAATAAAGTCGAAATGACTCAATTCGACTTCCTCAGCTTAGATAGGGTTAAAAGGTGGTTAATATAGCTATTAAAAAGGCTTTAAATATAAGAAATAAGGTAGAGAAAGCACTGCAAGCTACAATTGCAAAGGATAGTAGGGAGTAGATTACGGCCGAGAAGAGAACTAAACCTATATTATAAAAGGCTACTAAACCAAAGCTTATAAAGCCTAGGAAAGTAGCTAAAAAGCCTATTACAACTATAGTAATAGGTAAAAAGGCTACACTAGTACAAAAGAAGACTGTACGGTTCTTGCTAATAGTGGAAAATGAGGTGGAGGTGGAGGAGGAAGTGGTGGTCCTAATTCGGCTCACTACTAAGGGACGGGTTATAACGCGACCGCAACGTTATTTTAAATATCTATACTTTGTTGCATTGAATCTATTGCTTAATTGTATGTAATCTATATAAATTTGGGCAATTTTAATAGTGCTGGAGTTGATAAATTTACATTCTAAAAGAGGGTGGTGTGATAGGGGAAATCGGGAATTTGGGTGGGGTGAGAATGTACGTGGGATATCCAGTAATGAACGAACTGCATTGCAATGACTATTTGCTGTAGCAATCCGAAGCGGAGAGACGCGTTCAAGGTTTCTAATATCCGATTCCACATCTTCCGCCGAAAGTCTCTGAAGCATATCCACAGGGTTAGAAAGAGAGAGTAGATAGGGAAGGGGAGTAGAGCAAGAAGGGGAGGAGGGTTAGAAAAAGAGAGTAGGGTTAGAAAGGGAGGGTCTAGTATTAGCACCTTCATTCGTTCTAGCTTACTACAAATAGTATAAAAAGCCCACTAAAAGCACACTCTGCTAAATTGCTAGAAAAGGCTATGAATCTCGGCGGAAGATCGAATTAGACAATAGTGATCACCTGCTCAACCCATCGATTCCTCTGCCGACTAAGTCGCCACCATTCCCTGCCACCAAGTGCTCGATCTTGCCTCTCCGCTGGCTGAGATTCTTCTTTCTGACCCTTGCCGCTAAAGAACGGGATAATTCGCCGCCTTCCCGAAGATCCAGCCGGCGGTTTCTGAACAATTTCCGTCTCAGCTGCATTCCCTTCACATTTATCCGCCCGCACATTGGAAGACATATTGTCGGTGTTCACGTCTGGGCTAGAAGAAGACCACACAGGGTCTGCCTCTAGATTATTGGCCTTTCGGAAGGGATAGGTTGGCCTCCTAAAGCGCTTTACGGCGTCGACCTGGTATGCCTCAAAGAGGCCAACTCTTCGATATTCGTTCTCCCTCCCAGTTTGTAAGAGGACTAGACCCAGGATCTGTTTCCAGTCATCTTTATGTTTCGGTAGTAGTAGAGTTTGTACAGTCTCGAGAACGGGCAGGCAGTACCAGTTACGGTCTGTGGCAAGCGGAAGCCGGTCAGGGTCGATGGAGCAACCTTGGTGCCAAGAGGCCTGGACTCTCCATGAGCGGTTGTCGTTGTCGGAGCTGGAGTCGTCTGGCTGCCGGGGAGGGAATCGTTTCAGCCAGCCTCGAACCTTGATATGACCTCCAGTGACCATACCCATTGGATCACCTGTTTGGGTCTCAAGTTTTGCTTCTAGAATTTCAATCATGACGGGCCTGTCCTGCCTTGCAATATAGGTATTGAGAAAAACGGGGCCAGGAACTGACGCCCAAGACCAACTTGGTGCACAATAGATTTCGGAGTCTGTAGTTGGCAAAGCAGCACTCTGCGGAGTCACTACCTTCCAGAGCAAATGTTGGGCTAGATGTCGTCTCCAAAGGCCAGCTATGTATTCGTCCTTAAGAATTGGCTCAAACTGCCTTGCAATAGCAGATATTGCCACCAATTTGTCTTTCCTTTCTGTCAAAAGACATTTGGTGTAAGTTTCTACAATGCCACGCCATAGAATGAAAGAATCAATCATTGGATCCAAAGGCCAAAATCGGTCTGCTATGGTTTCCCAGTTGAAAAGTGGGCTTTCTCTTATCTTTAATCCATCTGTAGCTGGATCCAGATGCTTGAAACCGAAACCCTCGTCGCCAAGATATTCCCTAGGAACTCCGTCTGGGAACATCTCGCATGAATCCTATCATATAAGGTCAGAACCGTCTACTAGAGTAGTGTCTTGATATATAATATTCGATATAAAATGCGCAACGCCGACACACATAGAGAGAGTCAGGCCGCTTACTAGCTCGTGGCACTCCCAAAACAATTGAGTTTTGCCGAAGTGGATGATGCGAGGCGCCAGAATGCGCTCTTGTAGAACCCAACCTCTCCGAATTAACGGCGCTGCACTAATTCCTTGTTTCCAAAAATCACCCCTAGCCAGATCGTAGACTTGGGATTTCGGAGCCGGGCCAGGTAATCCTTCTATTCGGAGCCTGCATGTTCGCGCCAGGAGGGGATTGCGCTCGAGAAAACAGCCTGTACGACCGTCAGGGGCGGCCGTTGCAGCAATATTGCAGAGCGCGTTCTTGTATACATCCCCCATGACAGAAGACTCTCTGGCCCAGTCTTCTTGAGAGCCTTGAATAATGCATAACGAATCAATCCACAGAAATTGGATACCAAGTCTGCGTGCGACAATGATTGCGTCTTGGAAAGTCTTCGTGAGCTTATTAATATCAATGCTCTTGGTGAGTTGAGAGATATTAGCCTCGGTGAGTTTTTCGATCTGTATCTTGCCCCAGCAGTGGCTGAGTGTTATATACGGTGACATAGGTGAGCTCTCGTCCTTGACATGCAAACGGAGCCTAGGATTGCTTGCCGTGCCGACGTCTAAGACCCTGGTGGGCATCCAATTTGTTTGGGAAGCTTGGTTGCATTTAGAGTGGTTGGTTCTGCACTTCTGAATCCACTGAGTTGCTATATTCCATGTCTCTTCGTTGCCTGTGTTCGAAGGAGGGTCGTATCTAGCTGAATACTCTAAATCTTCATCCTGTAAGCACAAGCAGCAAACGAGAGATTTAATAAATAAGGAATATAACAAGATCTAATTATGGATGAGCTCACTTTCAACCCCTAACGCATAAATGTCAATGCTACCTAAAAGTAACTCAAAGGCCGAGTTAATTTTTGGCGGTGGAGAATTTTCGTAGCGAATGTTAAATCTGTAGTAAGGGATACGTAGAAACTGTGGATAATTTTCAGGGTTCGCGTCGCCGTCGTAATACAAGGCAAAGACGAAGCTTGCACCCTCAAGCTTTGTAAAATGCTCCTGGTCTGAGAAGAAATCCCACAATATTGTGCACAGCGGGCAGCCGGCCTGTGCGGATCCGCGGAGATCTTGATCATTTGGATGATGAGGGTATATAGTCGGGGAGCTATCAACATCTGAATCAACATCCGAACCATAAGAAACCTTTAAATCGCCTGTAGAGACCACGAACTGGCAGGTTTTGCACAGCTTCGAATTGTCTGTCATGGTCGATTAAGAGGGCCGTAGAGATGTGCAGCCTTGTACGGCGAGAAGATAGCGGCTTAAAAAGAATATGACCAGCACGTCAGCAACAATGAAGGAGTTATTCTGTCTCGAGATATTTTCAGTAGAGGAACGATTATTGCTAGAATGGATGCGGAGAATAAGATGTCCTTATGGATACTGGTGGAAGCAAATGTGGCGGTTGCCCACCTCAGCTGAGTCGTATTTCTCTACTCGGCAAATCAGAGATAGCACTGGATATCCACAGTCGGGATGGGCTGCAGCAGGCTCTTACTGGCTTGTGATATCAATCCCTGACGTATTTAGACCTTTTCACATGGAAATGTTCGATGCATGTCAAGGTTCATTGAGAGCCTTACCGTCTATTAGCTGCTTTCTTTCACATGAAAGATTTTTTGCCCTGGGCACATGTGAAGCGCACGAGATACGATAGAGTGATACAAGAGCCAATTAGGGGCCTTGAAGGACAAGCTAATTATGGGCTGAGCAGCAGCCCACACTGGGGTCTGGCCACTGAGATTCAGCGACGACAAGGCTGAAGCGGGAAGTTTTTCAGCTCGGCGGCAGCCGCCTTGGCCCCCGAATAGTTTTAGCACGTTACCTATCTATTCTGCTGTTTATGTTCCTCTTATTGTCCTAATAATATATTAAATAAGAAGAAAGTAATATTTACGTTAGAACGCTCAGAATCTTACAGCTTTATTTACTCCATAAAATAACGTAAATTATTTTATTCTAGTGGTATATTACTTTTTGTTGTTAGCCTCTTACTTTTAGTAATACTTTTCCACTCTTAGTATTATTAAATAACGTTTTATTTTTACCCCTTAGAAGTAACTATTAACTGCTCCTCGTGTTGGCTTTTAATCCCTACTTAAGTATTACTCGTCAAATTGTATAAATAAGGTAGAGCTTGGCGAGTATAATAATAATAATAACTCAGCTGAGAATTCCTTTAAAGACGCTCCCGAATATTAGAGTGATTTCAAGTAACTAGAACACGACTCTAAGGGAAACGCCCCCGCTTAAATAAAGCCTCCTTCTTAGGTATGTGTTAACATATATGTTATTTTAATATAATTAAGCTTTTAAATAGTAATTTAATTATTATATTAGTATCTCTCTTTAAAAAAGGCTTTAGTTATAAGACAGTTACACTCTTAGACTTAAGAGCTAATAGTTATATATTAATTAACTTAGCGTTATTAAAAACATTCTCTTTTTCCTTAAACTTTTAATTTAACCGCTTTTAAAGCTTATACCTGTCAAAAGGTATAACGGCGCTTAAGGCTTTATTATTTCATATTATATGTTTTAGGGTTAGGGGATTAAATTATATTAATTAACATTTAATACTAATAATACATATAAAGGTCCTATTAACTCCGTCTACTGGCTAGACTCTAATTTACTTTATTCTTAGTTAATAAAAGACACCTTATAATTATTAATACTTTTATTAATATTTCGCGGAGTTCACTTATTATTTGCCTTTGTTTAATACCACGACGTTATTAACAACTTACGTGTGGTTTAAAGTAATATTCTACTAAATAATTCAAATTTATTTTTATAATACAACCTTAACTTCATAAGGGACACGCAGAGACAGCTTCTCTTCTTTCCATCCTTGTCTTTTCCATTAAGTGTAGGCGTGGGAGTGGTAGAAGGAGCAGCAGGCGTATCAGTGGTGTACACAGTTCCACGGCCAGATTAACGGGTGGTATTGATGTGTGTATTGCGGTGCCAAGTTCGATAAACCTTGAGTACGGAGCGAAAGTCCAAATCAGCTCCTTCAGCTTGCTTGACCGAATAGGATTCAGCGAATGAAGGAGAGATCTGCTTGAGAGCGTTGAGAAAGTGCAACACCGGCCAGTTGCCCTGAACATCAGGAATATTAAGTTCAAGACATTCGTCATACGTCGTTTCCCACTTTTGAAGCCATTCGTCCGTATCGATGACTTTTACTGACTTAGTAAGGCTAGTCTATGTAGCGTGAAGTTCCATCATGTGAGCGTGGTCCGTCTGTTTGAACCTATCCCGTAGCTTGACCATCACAGCATGTGTAGTTTCTCCTCTAGTGTAGATAAAGTGTCGAATTGCAACGGTCCTTTAAATCTCCATGTGTACCTTAGTAATAGCTTCGGTGTGTTTGCGATAGATTCTCTTGTCGTCGTCGTATTCGACATTCATCTAGCGGAGTTGTTCCCTCTCATTAGCATCCAGGTTCGAATAAGTTGTAGGACGAGGTTCTCCATTTAAACCAGGGATAGTGGGCTTGATCATTTCCGGTGTAGGCCGAACTAGAGCAACTAGAAGTCCTGGATTGAGAACATTAGGATTAATATACCGCTTGACTCCATATTCGTCTGCAATAATAAAGATATATTCCGACCAAGGGAGCCGGTCCTTTTCCGAATCCAGAATTGGGATACTTTTGGGTTGGGTTGTTGATGCCATAGTTTAGCTAGTCTAGTAGACGTAGTATAATTAGTTGACTTGGTTGATTAGGACGTTGTGAAGTATCTAAGTGAAGGTATTAGAAGAGTGAATCGACCTGAATATTGCGCCCGTAAGGGTTTGACAGCAGGTTGCGCAGGGAATATTGTAAAACGTGATAAACAACGGTGTTTACAAGATACGTCCTGAACTAAGAAGCTAGTAGAACGTGATAAACAACGGGTTTACAATGAGTGTTTTGAACTAGTTAGAGCAAGCGGGGCTCATAACTGTCAGTTGGCGGGATTGTGAGTAGTAAACAGTATTCGACTGATTAATTAATACTACAGCTGTAGATGCTTTATATAAGCCATCTGAACGATAGGCAGCCATAGGCTCCAATACTATAAGCTAGGTAGAAATGATACTCATGACTCATTATGTGACTCATACCAATCAACACACTCGGTCACATTGAGCCACGGGCTGGTCTCCTCCACCTCGACTTTAGTATCGGCCACGAGGTGGTCCTGCGTCAGCTGCTCCAGCCGGCGGCACTCCTGCTCCTCGAGCTGCTCGAGCGTCTCGGCCACAGTCGCGGTGACAGTCGGACGGCCAGCAGGCGGCGCTGGGGCGGTGGCAGCGGCAGCAGTACCCGCCACCTGGACCTGACAGTACCTAGCCCGCTTCTCAGTGTACCACGATTGGAGCTTGACTGTGTGATACTGGCCGTCGCACTGGCCCCGCTGTAGCTGGTGGACCTTGTTCAAGTGCCCTCGGATGAGATGGTAGTTTGTGGAGTAGAATGGGCAGAGCTGGCACGCGAAGCCATCGAGGAGTGGCAGGAAGGGCACAGGCCGGGAGTCCTTCTCGCCCAAGGCGAGCTCCGCAGCTGCCACGGCCACCGGCAAGGTCTGGCAATACGCGACTACCGGCTGCCGGCGCTTGTGCTCAATATGATGCCGTGTAGCGAGGTGGCGATCAAGCTGAGAAGGGAAGTAGACACTCTTACAGCAGTGGCAGAAGAGAACCCGATAATCCGGGAAATACTCAATCAACTGTGGGAAGACCCTCGGGTCGAGGTTTGGACCCATAGTCATTGGAACCAGAGGCGTGGCAGTGGCGGTGCCAGGGGGGATCGCGAGAGGAAAGAGGCTATTAAGAAGATTCGGAGGAGAGGAAGAGAGAAACCAAGCAGAGATAGAGGGGAAAGACAGACTGAGAGAGAGGAGAGGAGGTTCGAAGACGCGCAAAAACGCGTCTTCGGCTTCTCGTCATGGCAGTGGCAGGGGAAGGATTCAGGGGGACGCGCTCTGGTAATACACATGCCTCTCCCTTCCCCCATTTTCCCTCCAAGAGTTGTGGCCGTGGCTATGGCTGTCAAACTTAAAGCAGATGAAGAGGCTGAAGTTGAGGCTAAACCCATTTTCTACGTCTTTGCGCCAACGTGGAAAATGGGTTTTGCGCACGGTTCACATAGTGCCACTGCCACCGAGGCAGGTTGGCGGGTACCAACTCCATTACTGAGTAAAGGGAGCAGGACTAGTAGTGGTAGGATCCTTTTCAATTTCTTTATCTTGAGTAACAAAACCTATAGATCGGTTCAAGCACACTATTTAGATGTGTTTAAAGTTAAATTTTGGACAAAATCACGTGATTCTCGCCTTACTTTTTCACCTTGTTTACCCCGCACATCTCAAGTCACAACAATTTTTCCCACCGAGCCCGTTTCCTTCGTACCCTTTTATTATCTCCCTATTTCAGCTCCCTTCTTCCCTACTCCCTTTTCCTAGCGTTTCAGGGCATCAGTGCGCGCAGCGCACGTCACCAGTTGATGATGGATGCTAATTACCGTCGAAATAAGCAGTGCAAAACCAAACACGGGAAGGCGCTGAAAGGAAACCCTAAATGCGGACTAGCGCTCAAAGGGAAACCCCATTACGGCCGGCGGTGAGCCTAGCCCGAGCCACGCCCGATCAGGAAATAAGAGCTCGACTTCTGCCTCTGCGACAACACCACGCCCGGCACGCGTCTCTGGATCACTCAGGGTCGTGGGCATTATCATCTCCGCATCAGCGCCGATTTTTCGGTATACACTAACCCGCCAACGAGGAGAGTTTTTTCGTTGAACTCTCGAATTTGCTCCAGAGCCTAAGTACCAACGCGACTGTTTAGGTCGAAGACCAAAGCTCCTACTCCCAGGACCTCACTGCAAAGGAACCGTTTTCGCACTCCCAGTCATTCCCATTCCCGCTTGTTTAAGCTTGCAACTCTTGTATCTACACTCAATAACTCACTTCAATTCAATCACTCAGGCCTGCCAGTTCGATAGAGAATACCATTCAGACCTAAAAGCGAGCTAATAGATATTATAGTCTTAATTGATGTTTACTTGGCAGCAATTGGTGCTTGTATCGCAACGGCAACCAGGATCTTCTTGACATGTTGCTCCTGTCGTATTTGGTAGAAGAAGACAGGCCTCTGCCGTTCCCGGAGTTGGGACCTTGCAGATACCACTAGAACATACCTGATCCGACTTACAGCAAACCCCATTACAACATAAATCCTTACGACAGAAATCACCACTACAATCAATCTCTCCTAGGAAACAACACAATCCAGTCCCACGAGAAGCATTCGCGCAGAATTCACCACCAATGACACCTGCCGGAGGTACATTGCAACAACCCTTTCTTCCACAGTCACTGCAACAATGTCCCAAGACACAATGATCTCCGAGGCGACAACACACCTGTCCTCGATTGGTAGTGCAAGGTTCCCGAAAATCGTTGCAGCACAAACCTCTGGGGCAGGACTCTCCAACATCGCAGCACACAGGTACTCCATCCACCCTCATTACAAAAATTTTGGTTTTTTGGACAGCAGACGCCGTTCGGTGCGCATGGTGCGTCTGTCGGACAACATTTCAGGGAGTTGTGGCCCTCGCAAGGTTGGAGACCCGTGGGGCAGCATAAACCTGATCCTGAACGGGCACATGTGTCACCCGACTAGCAGCAAGAGCTCCCGACAGAGACGCCGAGCGAGAGGAGCGAGCTCTCTACTCTGCCGCAGGGTACGGGACAGCAACCATGTCCAGGTGTCCCGCAGCTAGGGTATTCCTGCAAGCTGGGAATGATACAAATACATGCTATCCCGGTACCGATGCATGCGAGACCACAACCAAAGCTAGTCGCCGCTGCTTCCAATAAACAGTTATTACATTCGGATGTATGAACTGTGTCGTCATGTCGTGGATCACTTCCGAATTTGGTCCCACGTTG
Organism: Leptodontidium sp. 2 PMI_412; assembly: GCA_021432625.1. Taxonomy (NCBI): domain Eukaryota; kingdom Fungi; phylum Ascomycota; class Leotiomycetes; order Helotiales; family Leptodontidiaceae; genus Leptodontidium; species Leptodontidium sp. 2 PMI_412. The sequence continues at coordinate 36,698 of MU270409.1, forward strand.
GGAGATGTAATCGTTCGTTGGTTCCCACAACCGTCTTGAGACCGAGGACAGGTAATTGCGCAGCATGCCTTGGATGACGCAAGCAACACTGTTAAGGTCGCTGAGCACTTTATCCGGAAAATCGGGATGGGGAGCCTTTTCGCCGTTGGCAAAAAAAAATGGTGTCTGTTATGCCGGGCATAAAGGGCTTGATATCCACGCCATCGATTGTTCCAGTTGTGCAGTTTTGGTCTTTTGTAACGAAAATAACCTTGTGCACTCTACCAACCATCCTCCCAAGCCTCCAGGCCATAGTGTCTCCTTCATTTGGTGTAGAGCTCCTGTTAAAATGCAAAATGTGTTCCCCCCCACAATCAATTTTTAAATCGACATTGGCGACGTTCACACTAGCTTCACCCTTCCCACTAACAGTCAAACTCCCCACTTGTGTCTCGAAATTGAACGTTACGGCGGAATGGTCGGCGTTTGCCCCACAATGGACGCTGCTGACGTTAAGGTTACCCTCGACGACAAGCGAAAATAAGGCCGAGACAACGACGCACGTAAAGGCAAGGGCTTTGAAAATATTCATCTTTGACATTATTCGAGATATAGTGACCAGGTGTTATAAAGTCCTTATTCAAGGGAACAAGTTTCAAGCTATATGAGTGAGCCAAAGGTGGAGTATTCGGATAGTGCCAATCGATTCGTCATTAATGTGCATCTGATCAGAAGTTTCGATCCATGTTTCTCCCGCCTCAAGGCGGTCGAACCAATTAACACGCAAGGTAATTCCGTGTTCCAGATAGAGGCTTGTCAAGTACTGCGCATGCTATCGGAATACGAACATGAGTGAGCCTGTCGAGAATGCCTTGTGTAACAGAACCATGTCGAGCCAAAGATTCTGAGCTGAGCACTAGAAATACTGGTTACACGAACACCCAGATCCTACATATGCCCAGCTCGTATCACATAATACCCTCCTGCCGATCGTACGAATACTAACTTCGTTGATTAGATGAGCTGCAACTTGGCTCAACGCAATTTTATTGACATTGAAAAGCTCTGATCGCCGTTGAAAACCATATAAGTGCCGTTTGCAGAGACCATAATTATAGACTGATCAAAATCGTACGTAATTTGATTACGGTATATTTAGAGCTGAAGCAGTCTCGTAAGGCTTTATTCAGAGTGTAGACCAGACTGACAGCGGATAATGGACGGAAGGTGCCGTACAGCCCAAAGCTGGCTATACCTGCACGGAGTATCCCAGAGTGGCGTCTCCAATGAACATCATTTAACGCGACGTGTCATATTTTAGGTATTCTATATCACATTGCGGAATATCGGGAAGGGAGTGATCCCTTCTCATCGTGATGACTTTCTCTTATCTCTCTGCTGTCAAGTCACAACAGTTGTAAATCCGCCAGCATAAGCCGCTGGCAAGGGGTTTTTTTTAACAGTTCGTGTTGGCGGGAGGTCACAAGGCTTGGGTGGGCAGATTGCCGCGTCAAGGCACCGCGAACCCCGGATCTCATTGGCTGCTGTTTGCGCTATTTGATTGGTCCGGTTTTTTTTAAATCCAAAATTTGTTACTGAGATCCACTACCCCGCACTGTTAAACAGGTGATCGGAAGGTTCCGGCCTACGTATGAGGAGGAGGCTTTTAGGGCAATTAATGAACGTAGCTCTCAGGGTCTCAGCGATCCCCATAATTGATTGATTTATTCATACTCGGTTCTAGCTGTCTACCGTAGGACTGCTATGCCGGCATTGCCTAGCTTCGGCGCTAGTTGCCGAAGTGCGCCTTTACCGCATTCGGTAATTTGCACTTCACTTCATCACAGTTTTGTGACCAGCAACTTCCTCCGCCAGACGGTCTGGCTCCTATCTACGACTATTTACATAGGCGCCTCGAAGAGTGCTTTGTTGTGTTTTTAAAAAGATCATAGGTTCCTTGGCTGCTGTCTCGGCCGGCCATCTCATGTCATCGTACCTTCTGTCTCCCCCCAGCGCTCCGCTTCGTCTGCTTTTTCTGCATTGCAACTCCCGAATTGCCCAAGGAGATACGGTTGTGCCATAAATCTGATTGCTTTTGAGACTGATTTTGGCTCGTTCAAGATTGCCCTTAGATCTATTCGTCCTCCCCTCCCAAATACCCTTTGTGAAGGCCCGGATACTTGGGATTCAGGGGAGACACTAAGCAAATAGTGTAAACGTGTGGAGTGAACCACTACTTGCTGTGAGGTACAAGAGTCAAGTGTATACTGCTATGTAGAGCGAACAACTAAGTAAAGAAGGAAGAGAGTTCAAGAGAGGGAAAGGCAGTGTAGCTAATAGTAATACTTCCGTAATACGTCCCATATTTTGCAAGTTCAATACTACCAGGATAATCAGAATTGGAGAAATACTCCGTACTATTTATAACAGTAATTACGCACTAATACAAACCGTATAAACGTATTACCACCGTATTGTCGCTCTCAATATCATATTAAGGCTATGCCTAATTCTCATTCACCACCACATCCTTGAGCTTTAACCACGATTTCAAGCACTCTAGTGACTCCAGGACATCTATCGTCATCTTATTCCGTCGATTGGTAAGCTGAATTCCTATAGAGGAGAAGACACTCTCAGGCTCTACAGACATTGCAGGGATCGAAAGAATATCTAATGCCATCTTGCTCAAATTCGGGTAGTTGCGTTGTTGCGTGCCCTCTAACTACCACTTTCTCGCGTCATCTATATCTAGGCTCGTGGGAGAGTCGTAATATCGAGCATATTCGTCAGATATCGAGGAGGAGGAGTTAAGAGCGCGATGAGTATGCTTCCATTCGGTGAACTTGTTCGGTGGTAAAGCAGGATTCTTTACTCGCAGTTGAGATGCTTCCTCTATAGTAATAAGTCGATATTTGGCTACAAAGAGGTTAATATACTTTTAAGTAAAGTAGCTAGATTACTTACTTTCCCAGAAATTTTTGACGTTAACCTTCGCGGTGGTGATCTATGAAGGATGATGTTACGGCTAGTAGGAGGTTAATACGGCGAGTTGACTCTAGCTTTGTATTTTGGCCTCTAGCTACGCTCAGAATCGAGAAGAAAAGACAAGGAGGAAAAGAGAGCTTTTCGTAAGGGAGGGCTCAAGTATATATATATAAAGGAACCTCCTAATAAGGCCTAGCGTAATCGAGTGCCATTTACGTCAATATGTCGCAGGCTCGCTACTTAGTCTTCCTTATTAGGCTTAGCGCCGTCGCGTAACTAGCGATATTACGAGCCCGTGTCGGTTAGAATACGAGGCGTATTATAAGTCGTAATATTACCCCCCCCTCCTAAAAAACTACGTCCGCGCAGTTGTAATTATAATTATATTGTCTTTTAAGTCGTTGTAGTCGTTAATACTAACGTTATAAGCCTCTAGCCACTTTAGGAGAACTCTTAGCGGGCCTTTAGTATTTAAATATTCTTAGTAAAACCTCTTAATTATATACGGCGCTATTATAACGTCTAAGCACAGGTATTACTTTAAGTCTTCGTTAATACTTAGCCACTTAATATAATAGAATAACTTGTTCTATATAACCTTAAAGCTAAGAATGCCTTTAATTTCCCACTTATTTTACTTAGGCAGTAATTAAATAAGTGCCGGCGTAATTCTAGCTTGTCCCGGTAGGGGGTTATCGACGTACTTGTGGAGCGAGTGCGAGTAAAAAACAAAGTAAATTAATTAGTCCTCTAGTAGCTTAACTCTCTAACTCTCTCCTTCTTTAGCGATTACTTTAATTAAGTTATATTACTTATTAAAAAGCTTCCTTAAAAGTCAGTCGACATTTTAGTTCCGAGTGTCGACTAGTATTAAGTCGCCTACGTTTTAATTGACGGCGCGTCGCCTACAGTTCGTTAGTCGTTCTATTTTCTTTTATTAATCTTTTAAGGATAATTATATAACTTTTATAACCTCCTTTATTTATAATATTACTTATAGAGCCTTCTTATAATTGAGTTTCTTTATTACTATAACTAGAGGCTCTAAGTTAATTAAGTCTTAAGAAGTCCTTAGCTTAACGCTATTAAGTAATTAGAAAGGGGACAGGCGGCCTAAGGACTCGTATAATAACGTTAATTAAGCGATATTTATAATTAATAAAAGGTCGCTTTAATTGTCTTAATAATAGTAGTAAAAAGGGCGAAGCTATTACTTAATATATTAATTTATTACCTTTATTTAGTCGTCAACGTTTAAGTTATACGCCGTCGTTAGCTTTACTTTAGTTCCGAGGATATAATAGTACTCTTTCTAAAAGGAGGAGACGAACTAAGGTCCACGGTCTAAAATAATAAAGTCTAATATATTAAAGTATCGAATCTAATAGACGAGGAAGAAAATAATTATACTTTTAATTATAATTATATCGTTATAAGGTATTAAGACTAGTTTCTTAAATAAGTAGTTAATAATAACTATAGCGAAGTTATAGCTGTACTTATCTAATAGTAACTTCGTGAAGTCTATTATAAAGTGTTAATATAATTAAGTAGGGATTAATAAAGGGTATAAGAAGCTAGGAGTCTTATCCCTACGGGCTTTTTATTAAGAGTAATTACAGTTAGTTACGTATTGAGTTATGTTTATAGTGAGGCCGTTCTAATAATATCTATGACTTAATAATGCCTTTATCTTTTTAATCTTTATATACACTATTAAAGGTTAAAAATAAATATAGTAAATAAGTGTCGTGCGAAATTCTAATAGTTCTAAGGGCACTTTTAGGCGGCCTTAGAAAAGTAACTTATTATTTATTAGCTCGTATTCTAACGACTATTCTTTAGCTTTCTATTAGAGAGGCTCTAGCGAAAGCGAAGTCTTATTAATTAAGAGTATTTAGTTAATAACGTCGTATTCCGCGATATTATATATTACTATAGAGTTCAAGTCTAGCTCCTTTATAGTAAGTATCTCCGGGTTAATTAGCACTCTTGTATTAGGCTTGGGTTCTGGCTCTAAGTCGTCACGTAGCTTAGCGTCGTGATCTAAGATTATGGCCTTTATAAGTGCTAGGGGTACTGTCTTTACGACTTTAATATAAGCGTTTATTAGATTAACGGCGGAGAGCTAAAAGTCACTAGCGACTCGTGGGTTAATTTTGTCCGTCGGAATTAACTATTAACTGCGGATAGCCCGCTTACGTGCCTTTATAACCGTGAAGTCTTAATCCCGTCGAGACAAAGTATTAGCTAACGTATTAGTCGTCTTAATATAATATATAATCTGTGACGATTGTACTCTAGACAGGTAATATCAAGACAGTACTCTCATTCTTAAGACAATAGATACAGAAGAAGGACAGCTGTAGCTATAGCTGACCCCTATATCTTCAAAGCTGAAACACTAGCCCCTAAACACGTGACGTCAGCACTAAGATCGTCACATCACCCCCCCCCCCCTCGAAAAAAGCTTGTCCCGAGCGCTCAAGTATGAAAAATGTTCCTTTGCCAAGTATCTAAATAGTCTGGATCGTCCGAGTCTAAGTCGTTATTGTAGGCGCTGTCGTCTAGAGCAGCAATAGTAACCTTGCCGGTACTATTAATATATAGTTTCAACTTGTAGTCTTTGACCTAATAGCCTAGAAGTTTGCATTATATACATAAACTATTAGCCCTAAATTGTTGCTTAAGCTTTAGGGAAACTAAGCGAGCGCGTAAGGCGGCAGTAGTATTAATTGCTTTAATAGTTATAGCGTTAACGTCCATTGGCTTGCCGTGTTAATGGTTGCTAGTGTGAGCATTAGGATTATAAAGAGCTAGGCCGGAAGCGGTATTAAAAGAGCGGCTAGTAAGTTACTAAACGATTCAGACGAAGTCGGAATATTAGCGAGGCAGGTTTAGCTGTTAAGTTAGTCGGTTGCGAAGTGTCGTATTAAGACTATTCTAAAAGGCGGAGATCTTATTGACGTCTGGCCAGTCTTGTCCACGAGCTTCGTAAAGAACTTGTTCGAACTTGGCTATATAAGCGTGGAGAGAGTCAGTGCCTTGCTTGAGAGTGTATAACTTGTCTTCTGCCTCTTACACTTTATTTAGGTTGTCGTAGACACGCGTAAGCTAGTCGAGTATTATATTGTAGTTATAAGACGACTCGTCGGCTTAGGAAAGTTAAGGTAGGACTATAGCCTAAACGTGGGATTTAAGGTTAAGGTAAACATAATAAAATTAGGCGGTGGCGTCGCTAATAGCTTCGTCGTTTACTTATAGCTTTGCCTTAATCGAGGGGAGCCACGTATTATACTTGTGGGCTTGTTCGTTAAATTTTTCGGGGTCGGGTAGAGAGGGTTTCGGTTTTAAAGGGGTGTAAGTCGTAATAATTATTTGGAGGAAGGTAATCTCGTCGCGCTGGCGCTGCAGCTCTACTTACAAGTTTACAAGAGTAGTCTAAATTTAAATAAAATCTATAATAAAAAGAGAGATAAAAAACGTGTACGTATAGTTTTAAATAAGCCTAATAAGTTTAATCGTGGTAATCGTGAAAGCGTGAGACGTGAGACGTAGCCTAGAGTAAAACATAAGCATAAACCTAAGACCTAAGGTACTTAGTCTCAACTAAGGATTTATTATAATGTAACGATTACACTCTAGACAAGTAATATCAAGACAGTACTCTCATTCTTAGGATAATAAATACAAAAGAAGGACAGCTGTAGCTGTAGTTGACCCCTATATCCTCAAAGCTGAAACACTAGCCCCTAAACACGTGACGTCAGCACTAAGATCGTCACATAATCGTGAAATAAAAATCTATAAAGAACTCAGCCTATCGAGCTTATTTAGCCGTAAAGTCCTTAGTAGTTATAAAGTACTTTAGGGCTTAATAATTTATATAAATAAGGACATTTTTCTAAGCACTTAAGAACTCTAGGTGATATTACTTAAATAATCAGAAAATCGCTAGTATCTCTTTATTATAAATCAAGTAATTAAGCTTAAGGTCTATTATAGTCTTAGAGAAGTATCTTATAAGGTAAAAGGTACTATCTTCTTATAATTAAGATAGAATCCTAGCGACGACCTTATTAAAAGAGTCGGTCTTTAGCCGTGTTTATTTAATAAGGTCGTAGTAGTAAAAAATTAGCGTAAATTAAAAGGCTTCTTAGAGAGTTTCTTAAGCGTCCTTATAAGCGCTATTGAATTTAAAAGGAATGTCTTTTTTAGTAAATATTGTAAGGGGTCGTGTAATACGATTATAGTCCTTAATAAACTAGTAGTAAAAGTTATAAAAACTAAAGTAACTTTATATACTTTGTATATTATTAGTGTACTATTAATCTTTAATTATATTAATTTTCTTTAGGTTTACTTCCACGTTATTAACGTTAATAATAAATCCTAAGAACCTCGTCTTTTACACATTAAACTCGGACTTTTTAATGTCGGCCTAAAGTCCGTGTATTTATAATATTACTATGACTTTCTTAATATAAACTTTATACTCCTTTAAAGTAAACGAATATATAAGAATATTATTTATATAAGCCGTGTAAAAGTCGTCGAAGTACTTTATAAGGATATTATTAATAAATTACTAAAAGGTCGCTAGGCTATTTATAAGGCTAAAGGGAAGGACTTTATACTTATACATGTTATATTAAATATAAAAAGTCGTATAATCTTCGCTCTCAGGGGATATATAAATATAATAGAAAGCTTATTAAATATTAAGCTTTATAAAGACCTTTGCCTTATAAATACGTATTATTATCTCATTAATTAGAGGGATTAAGTACGGATCCTTCTTTAATAGGGCATTTAGCTTTTAGTAGTCGACGTATAGCCGGAGACTATTATCGACTTTCTTAGCGAAGAGAATAGGGGCTGTATATAATACGCTAAAGGGTTTAATAAAACCTTTATATAAGTTATTAATAATATATTACTTAGTCTTTAATAGTTATTCTTTAATTATACGCTAGAGAGGTTTAAAAGATAAGTCGTTCTCTTTAATAAGCTCGATTTAGTAGTCTACGCCTTAGTGATAGGCTAGTAACTCGTGAGAGGCCCGCCGGGAGAAAAAAAGAGTATACTCTTAATACTTTATAAGGAGCTTTTTATTTATTAATTCGTTATCTTATATGTATTTAGCCTTTAAGGCTTCCTCTAAGGTTAAGTCTCTATTTATTAATACGAGCTCGACACTTAACTAATTTAAGGCCTCTCGCCGGCGACGAGTCAACTTTAATCGATTTCATGTACTAACGCTACAAAGGTCTTTACTTTATTCTTCTTGGCTCTCTTAAGTTAAAGGTACGTAATAGATATCACTACTACCGATATAAGGAAGATCCCTGTAGTAAGCGCCTTTAACTAGTAATTTACTAAGGAGGCTCTATAGGCTCTCTTATTATTAAATAATAATCCCGGATTACGAGATATTAAAGGATTTAATTAATTCTTTATAATACGTAAGCGCTCCTTAACCTCTCTAATAAAGCTCGAGGGTTGAGTCGGCGAGACGCTAGCGGTGGGTCGTATAAAGACCTTTAACGTAAAGGAGTCGTTAAGTGCCGCAATCTTGGCTTGCCTTTAATAGTAATTATTTACGTTTATAAAGGCATCCCTTTGTTTTATATTAAGCTAGTGAGACTTAATAATTAACTTGTCAGAATAATTAATATCGATAAAGACTTACTAATTAAAGTATAGTTAGACTAGTATATCTAATAGCCACTCCAGTCGATTGCGATTCTTTATATATAACTACTTTAAGTCGTAATACTCTAGGAATTTCCGACTAATTAAAACGTCAGTTTTTCTTAGGTTAATTATTAGAAAAGGGAAGTTAATTCGCCGGCAGTCGATTATTAAAGTAAGTAGGACGGCTATATTAATTAGCTTACCTTTCTTATTATTATAGTTAATTAAGATAATTAATTAAGGGAGGGATATAAAAGTGATATTAAATTACTTAACGAGTCAGTATATAAGAGAGGTTTTAATTATATTAAAAATATTAATATTATTATTAATATATATAAGTGTTTTAGTAAAGAATTTATTCCTTTTTAATTTAATATTAATTAAGAATTATTGTCTTTTAATAAAAGTATAGAAATTAAATACTAAGTCCTTTTATAAATTATAGCTTATACTAAGGTGTAAGTCTTTATTATAGCTTAAGAGTTTTTTAATAACTCGTTAGTCTTTAAATTCTTACTAACGACTAACTAGGAAATCGACTTATTAAGAGCCTAGTCTTTACGGCGCTTAAGATAGTCACTAGCCTAATAGCCGGTCTTATTATAATAGAGATAAGTATTAAAAAAGGCGTCCTTAAGTGTAAGAAGAAGTACAAGGGACTTAAGTCGGCGCAAGACAGGCGAAGGAGAGGGCGTACGTTAACGGACATCTAACGGCTGTCTTAGAGTTAGTAGTCTCTACGCGTAAAAAGTAAGGGTAAGGGAGGTCGAGCGTAAGTTATTTTTTTTTAAGATGTCGCGTGAGTCGCTAGTACTAGTGTTATTAAAAGAGACTTGAGGGGCTTTGTAAGCGATAGTAGTAATACGCTTATTAACTCGTTTAGTAGTGATATTTTATAACTCACGATTTAAGATAACTAAGAACTTGTTTAAAGCTATATAATCTTTAGCGAATTTATACTTTTTAGTTTAAATGTTATATTTAAGCTTATTTAAGACTTTCTCGTACACGTCGTTAAACTAGTGATTAAGTAAGATTTTTCTAGTAGTCGCGTATATTATAAACTTAATATAAAACTTATTATAAGTTATATTACTTATTTGTAATTAGTTATACTTAAGCTTAGCGGCTTATACTTAATTATAATTAAAGAAACATTAGTTTAGAGTCTTTAAGACGTCGGCGGCTTTATTAAAGTCTTTAATAAAGTCGGGGTTTATTTATTAAAGAATAATAGTCTTAGCCTTTCCTTTTGTATACTTAAAATAAGTATAAACTTATGATTTATTAATAAAGAAGTTACTTAAGTACTTTTAAATAAAAAGCTTTATATTTATTTTTTAAGCGTTATATTTAATTTCGCCCTTATAATCGCTAAAGGGGGTATGAGGGTACTTGACTTTATTAGGCTTAATAATAAAAATAGTAAGATTTAGCTTAAGGAGGTAATAGTCGGCGATAAGTTAGAGGTCCGCCGTAAAAGCACAAGTTAACCGGTTGTAAGAAGGAGAAGAAGTGCGAGTCTCTTAATACGAGTTGTCGGTAATATATTAGGCGAGGGCCTATATAATAATAACGGCGATAATAGAGCTTATAAAGTCCTTAATTAACTAATTTACTTTAGCTTATTAAGCAGGGGTAGGGCCCTTTATATTAGTAGGCTCCGGCGATGTGTTAAAGAAGCTTTAAGGTTTATCCTTTGAGTTTAAGTTAAATCTGTTAAAGTTCTCTAACTCTTCTAAAAGAGTCTTAATTAAAGGGATAAAGGTAGTATTAATAAAGCCTAGTTATATAAGGGCGCTCCTTTCTTTAGAGCTTCGCTGACGAGGGGGAGAAGTTAGTAGTAATAGTAACTTAGGGCAAGGAAGTATTTAAGGTTATTAATTAATCTATTAATTAAATATATATTCGAAATAAGGCGCGCGTCAAGTTACGGCAAGGCAAGTTAATCGCGAGAGAATATCTAGCTTTCTTTAAGACAGTTTATTGCGAAGGCAAATGTTACGGCTAGCCAAAGGTTAATACGACGAGTTAACTCAAGCTTTGTATTCGGGCCTATAATTACGCTTAAAATCGAGAAGAAAAGACAAAGAGGAAAGGAGAGTTCTTTATAAAGGAGGGCTTAAGTATAAATACATAAAAGACCCTCCTAATAGGGCCTAACGTAGTCGAGTGCTATTCATATTAATATGTCGTAGGCTCGCCACTTAGTCCTCCCTATTAGGCTTAGCGCCGTTGTATAGCCAGCGATACTACGAGCTAGTGTCAGTTAGAATATAAGGCGTATTATAAGTCGTAATATTACCCCCCCCTCTTAAAAAACTACGTCCGCGTAGTTATAGCTATAATTATGTCGTCCTCGAGGTCGTTATAGTTATTAATATTAACGTTATAAGCCTTTAGCCACTTTAAGAAAGCTTTTAGCGGGCCTTTAGCCTTTTAATACTTTAGATAAAACCTCTTAATTATATATAAAGCTATTATAGCGTCTAAGTATAAGTATTATTCTAAGTCTTTATTGGCGCTTAGCCACTTAATATAATAAAATAACTTATTTTATATAACTTTAAAACTAAAGATACCTTTAATTTCCCATTTATCTTACTCAGATAGCAACTAAATAAGTGCCGGCGTAACTCTAGCTTGTCTTAATAAGGGGTTATCGACGTATTTATAGAGTAAGTGAAAGTAAAAGACAAAGTGAATTAATTAGTCCTTTAGTAATTTAACTCTTTAACTCTCTCTTTCCTTAGTGATTACCTTAATAAGGCCGTACTACTTATTAAATAACTTTCTTAAAAGTTAATTAACGTTCTAGTTCTAAGTGTTAATTAGTACTAAGTCGCTAACGTCTTAATTAATAGTACGTCGCTTATAATTCGCTAGTCGTTTTATTTTCTCTTATTAATCCTTAAAAGACAATTATACGACGTTTATAACCTCTTTTATTCGTAGTACTACTTAAAGGGCCTCTTTATAATTAAACTTCTTTATTACTATAACTAAAGGCTTTAGGTTAACTAAGTCCTAGGAAGTCCTTAACTTAACGTTATTAAGTAACTAAAAAGGGAACAAGTAACTTAGGGACTCGTGTAATAACGTTAATTAAGTAATATTTATAATTAGTAAGAGGTCACTTTAATTATCTTAATAATAATAATAAAAGGGACAAAGCTGTTATTTAATATATTAATTTATTACTTCTATTTAGCCGTCGACGTTTAAGTTATACGCCGTCGTTAACTTTACTTTAGTCCTAAGGATATAATAGTACTTCTTTTAAAAGGAGGAGACGAACCGAGGTCCTTAGTCCGAGATAATAGAGTCTAATATATTAAAGTGTCGAGTCTAATAGACGAGAAAGAGAATAGCTATGTTTTTATGTCGTACAGGCACGGGCTAATGCTCGGTTAGCTGCGCGCTACGCTAGATATAGTTTCTGCCACGTTATACCGCTTTCAAGAGAATAACGTGTTCTCTTAATTTCCTTATGTATTTTAAACAATAATTAAGCATTTTAATTCTCCTTATGTTAATCGTAAGGCTTTATTTTACTTTTATATTATAGTTATAAGCCCTGTGACGGAGTTATTAAGTTAGTATTCTTCCTTTTGTACTTTATAGATTTAAATAGAGTTATTAACGTAAGATTAGTAAGTAATAAATAACGTCGGCGTTTTTTACTTATTAATAAGTGTAGTTTATACTGCTATTTTCCCTTTAACCTTTTTAGAAAAGGGTAAATCGAGTACTTATACTTGATTTTCTCTTTTCTTTTTTAATAAATCTATTAAACCCTCGAGAGAGTAACCCTCTCTTCACTATAGTAGACTTAACTTCAGTCTCCTCCTCTAATAATTGAACGCCGCTTAACTATAATAGGCAAACTTAGACTCTATAGTACTAAGCTTTTAAATCCTTTTATATTTTCTATAAGGTATAGACGTCAGTTAATTTAAAATTACTAGTCGCTTTAAATATCCTCGAAAACGAGCCTTAAGTATAAACGATTAACTAAGTGAAAGTACAATAGGATAAAGAGGCTCTTAATTTTAACTTTAGGGAGCAAGTAAAGTAAGATAAAGACTAACGAGTACTTAAACTTAAAAGACTTAAACTAAGTGTAATACTTCTTGTACTATTTAACGTTACTATAATTACTCTAATATATACTGCCCTAATAAGAGAATATATTATAAAACACGTATAATAGTCAGAAAAGGCTCGAGCCTATAAAGTAGTATATAAGTAGATTTAAGAGACAGTTAATCCTTTAATTTACTAAAGTACTATTTAGGAGTGCGAGATTAAGGAGGAACAGAGAGTAAAGGAGTAACCTAATAAGATGACGGACGAATTAAACGACCCACGATCTTAGACTCTATAAATACTCTTTAAAGTGTTAAAGAAAGACTACGCCCCTTTAGAAACAAGTAATCTTACTAAAGCTTAAGTTAAATATAAAGAGAAGCTTAAAATCGTTAAAACAAGACGGGTTAATCCTAAGGTATAGATTTAAGAGAAGCGATTAGCCTACTAAGATACTCTATTATACGACATTCCGGACGTTAAGGGCCCCTTAACAATTATCAACTTTATTAAGGTAGTACAAGAGAAGCTTACACTTAAATAGGCTCGCGAACGACTATTTAAGGTCCTTAGAGATAATACTCTTAAAGTTACTCACAAGTACTCGTTACTTTAATACGTTAACTAACTATCGGCGCTTAATAAAGAGTCTCTTATAACTATTAGACGAAACAAAACAATTAAATTATACGCTACACTTAAAGGGAGATTAAATACTCTAAGAGTACTACTAATATTAAGGACTCCTTCACTAAATACCTCGATTAATACTTGCCCTTATAAAGTGAACTTTCACTGACACAAAGCGATCAAGTGTTATAAACTTTAATATTACTACGACGGCTTAATTAGGGACAAATTACGCAACTTACCGTCTATAAAAGAAATTAAGGAAACCTGAATTAAGCTTAAAAAGGAGTTTCTTGACCTTAAATAAGTAATTAGTAAGAAAAGGTAAAGATAAGTAATAGTAAAGGAAATTACTAAGGGAATAACCTCCGAAAATTCCTTGTTTTCTCCGACAACCTTAATAAAGGCCTTAGAACTACTAAGGTACTCTAGTAGTATTAATACTTATATAATTAGCCCGGAGTTACTTAACGAGGCTCTCGCTACTTTTAGAATTTATATTACTATTAATATAAATTGACACTCACTCTTAGAGAGCACCTTACTTAATAACGGCGCTATTACTTATTTAGTTAACTTAATTACTTTATTAAAGCCTAAGACCTTTATTAAATCAACTAACGACAATAGTATTAAAGCCGGGACATCGAGCCTAATAATTAAGGGCCAAGGTACTCGGGTCTTTAAAGGTACTCTTTATAGCCTTAATAAACCAAACACCAAGGACTTAAGGCTTTTTAACGTCGCTGTCGTTAAAGGATTTAATATTAATATTATTTCGGAAGCTCGTTTATTAAAGACTAGAGTTTAGTATAATAAGTTAGACTACACGTTGCCCGTGGGATTAACTAAGAAGAGTATTATATTAAAGTAATTAAAGCGATAGTTTAACTTAGCTTTCTTTAAATATAAGCCTTTTAATTACTCTTCGGCCTCTTTAATTGTTTATAACTCTTTAATTCGTCTAATTTATACTTTTTTAATGTTCCCTACGCTTTAGAGGAGTATTTAGCAAGGCTTTTAATTAAGTCGACGATATTTGAGACCGCGGCTAGACGACGCTAAGTTATAACACTTACGGGTAAGGTATTTAAAGAAGGAAGTATTAGAGAATTTAGTTAAGAATACGCGTAACGTCGAGATTATAGGCACTACTTAAATTAAGTGTGAAAAATACTCTTTAACTATCGCGTAACAAGTCGTTAGTCAAAGACTTTTAGAGAGAACAGCTACCCGGCCTTTTTATCGTATTTCTTAGGACTTATTTGACTTCCTTGTTAGATTTAATAAGAATAGCTAACTCTTGTTAATTAAAGACTAATACGACGGGAAATTTTATAAATAGCTCTTGTTACGGCTGGCTAGAGGTTAATACGGCGAGTTGACTCAAGCTTTGTATTTAGACCTAAGGTTACGCTCAGAATCGAGAAGAAAAGATAAGGAGGGAAGGAGAACTCTCCGTAAGGGAGGGCTCGAGTATATATATATAAAGGACCCTCTTAATAAGGCCTAGCGTAGTCGAGTGCTATTCACGTTAATATGTCGCAGGCTCGCTACTTAGTCTTCCTTATTAGGCTTAGCGCCGTCGCATAGCTAGTAATGTTACGAGCCCGTGTTAGTTAAAATACGAGGCGTATTATAAGTTGTAATATTACCCCCCTTTCCTAAAAAACTACGTCCGCGTAGTTATAACTATAACTATGTCGTCCTTGAGGTTATTATAGTCGTTAATACTAGCGTTATAAGCCTCTAGCCACTTTAAGAGAGCTCTTAGCGGGCCTTTAGTATTTAGATGTTCTAATTAGAACCTTTTAATTATATACGGCGCTATTATAGCGTTAAAGTATAAGTATTACTTTAAGTTTTTGTCGGCGCTTAGCCACTTAATATAATAAAATAACTTGTTTTATATAACCTTAGAGCTAAGGATGCCTTTAATTTCCTACTTATTTTACTTAGGCAGTAGCTAAATAAGTGCCGGCGTAACTTTAGCTTGTCCCGGCAGGGGGTTGTCGACGTACTTACAGAGCGAGTACGAGTAAAAAACGGGGTAAATTAACTAGTCCTTTAGTAGCTTAACTCTTTAGCTCTCTCCTTCTTTAGTAATTACTTTAATAAGGCTATATTACTTATTAAATAACTTCCTTAAAAGTCGATTAACGTTCTAGTTCTGAATATTAACTAGTACTAAGTCGTTAACGTCTTAATTAATAGCGCGTTATTTACGATTTATTAGTTGTTTTATTTTCTTTTACTAGTCCTTTAAGGACGATTTTACGACTTTTATAACCTCCTTTATTTATAAGGCTACTTATAGAGCCTCCTCACAGTTAAGTCTCTCTATTATTATAGCCAGCGGCTTTAGGTTAACTAAGTCCTAGGAAGTCCTTAGCTTAATACTATTAAGTAACTAAAAAGGAGACAAGTAACCTAAGGACTCGTGCAGTAACGTTAATTAAGCAATGTCTATAATTAATAAGAGGTCGCTCTAATTGTCTTAATAATAATGGCAAAAAGGACAGAGCCGCTATTTAATATATTAGTTTGTTACTTCTGTTTAGCTGTTGACGTTCGAGTTATATATTATAATTAGTTTTACTTTAGTCCCGAGGATACAACAATACTCCTTTTAAAAAGAGGAGACGAACTAGGGCCTTTAGTCCGAGATAATAAAGTCCGGTATATTAAAGTATTAAGCTTAATAAATAAAGAAGAGGATAATTATGCCTTTCGCTATAATTATATCGTTATAAGGTATTAAGACTAACTTTTTAGACAGGCGGTTGATAATAACTATAACGAAGTTATAGCCGTGCTTGTTTAGTAATAGCTTCGTAAAGTCTATTATAAAGTGTTAGTACGGCCGAGTAGGGATTAATAAGGGGTGTAGGAAACTAAGAGTCTTATTTTTATAAGCCTTTTGTCGGGAGTAACTATAGTTTATTACGTATTAAGCTATGTCTATAGTAAGGCTATTCTAATAGTATTTCTGACTTAGTAATGCCTTTATCTTTTTGATTCCCGTATATATTATTAAAGGTTAAGAATATATATAGTAAATAAGTGTCGTGCGAAGCTCTAGTGGTTTTAAGGGCACTTTTAGGCGGCCTTAGAAAAGTAACTTATTATTTATTAGTTTATAATCTAACGACTACTCCCTAGCTCTTTATTAGAGAGGCTCTAGCGAGGGAGACGACTTATTAGCCAGGAGCACTTAATTAATAATATCGTATTTCGCGATATTATAGGCTACTATAAAGTTAGGGTTTAGCTCTTCCATAGTAAGCGTCTCTAAGTCGATTAGTATTCCTATATTAAGCTCAGGCTCTGGCTCTAGCTTTAGCTCTGGCTCGTCACGTGTCTCGACATCGTGATCTGGGATTATAGCCTTTATAAGTACTAGGGGTATTATTTCTATGATATTAATATAAGCGTCTGTGGGATTAATAATAAAGAGTTAAAGGTCGCTAGCGACTCGCGAGTTAATTTTGTCGGTCGAAATTAGCTATTAGTTGCAAATAGCCCGCTTACGTGCCTTTGTAGTCCCGCTTACGTGCCTTTGTAGTTATAAGCTCCTGATCTTGTCGAGACAAGGTATTAGCCAAAGTATTAGTTGTCTTAGTATAGTATATAATTGTGAAATAAAAGTTTACAAAGAACTTAGCCTATTAAGCCTGCCTAGCCGTAAGGTCCTTAGTAATTATAAAGTACTTTAGGGCTCAGTAGTTTATATAAACAAGGACATTTTTCTAGGCACCTAAGAGCTCTAGGCGATATTATTTAAATAACTAGAAAATCGCTAGTATTTCTTTATTATAGATTAAGTAATTAAGCTTAAAGTCTGTTATAGTCTTAAAGAAGTATCCCACGGGGTAAAAAGTGCCGTCTTTTTATAATTAAGATAAAATCCCAGCGACGACTTTATTAAAAGAGTCGGTCTTTAGCCGTGTTTGTTTAATAGGGTTATAGTGGCGAAGAACCGGCGTAAATTAGAGGGCTTCTTAGAGAGTCTTTTAAGCGTTTTTATAAGCGTTATTAAAGACGAAAAGAACGTCCTTTTTAGTGAGTATTATAAGGGGTCGTGTAATATAACTGTAATTCTTAATAAACCGGCGGTAGAAGTTATAGAAACTAAAGTAGCTCTATATACTTTATATATTGTCGGCGTATTATTAGTCCTTGATTATACTAATCTTCTCTAGGTTTACTTTCACACTATTAACGCTAATAATAAATCCTAAGAACCTCGTCTTTTATATATTAAACTCAGACTTCTTAATGTCGGCCTAAAGCCCGTGTACTTATAATATTACTATGAATTTCTTAATATAAACCTTATACTTCTCTAAAGTAAATAAATATATAAGGATATTATTTATATAAGCCGCGCAAAAGTCGTCGAGGTGTTTTATAAGGATATTATTAATAAACCGCTAAAAAGTCGCCGGTTTATTAATAAGGCCAAAGGGAAGGACCTTATACTTATATATACTATATTAAGTACGGAAGGTTGTATAGTTTTTATTCTTAAGGGACATACGAATGTGGTAAAAAGCTTACTAAATATTAAGCTTTATAAAGACCTTTACCTTATAAATACGTGTTATTATCTCATTAATTAATAAAATCGAGTACAAGTCCTTCTTTAATAAGGTATTTAGCTTTTAGTAATTAATGTATAGCCGGAGACTATTATTGGCCTTCTTAGCGAAGAGAATAAGGGCCGCGTGAGGTACACTAGAGGGTTTAATAAAGCCTTTATATAAGTTATTAATAATATACTACTTAGTCTCCGACAATTATTCTTTAGTTATACGTTAAAGAAGCTTAAAGGACAAGTCGTTTTCCTTAGTAAGCTTGATCTAGTGGTTTACGCCTTAGCGATATATTAGTAGTTCGTTTAAGGCTCGCCGGGAGAAGAGAGGAATATATTTTTAATACTCCGCCAGGAGCTTTTTACTTATTAGTTCGTTATCTTACGCGTACTTAGCCTTTAGGGCCTCCTCTAGGGTTAGGTCTCCGTTTATTAATATGAGCTCGACGCTTAGTTAGTCTAAGGCTTCTCGCCGGCGACGAGTTAGCTCTTAGTCGATCTTATATATTAATATTATAAAGGTTTTTACCTTATTCTTTTTAAATTTCTTAAGTTAAAGGTATATTATAAATATTACCGCTATTAATATAAGGAAAATCTCTATAATAAGCGCCTTTAGTTAGTGATTCACTAAGGAGGCTTCACAGGCTCTCCTGTCTTTAAGTAATAATCTTAAATCACGGGATATTAGAGGCTTTAATTAATCTTCTATAACACGTAAGCGCTTCTTAACTTCTCTAGTGAAACTTAAGGGTTAAGTCGGCGAGACACTAGCAGTAAGTCGTACAAAGACTTTTATCTTAAGGGAATTGTCGAGCGCCGTGAGCCTAGCTTGCCTTTAATAGAGGTTATTTATATTTATAAGAGTATCCTTTTGTTTTGTATTAAGCTAATAAGACTTAATAATTAACTTGTTAAAACAGTTAATGTCGACAAAGACTCGCTAGTTAAAGTACGGCTAAACGGGCATATTTAATGGCTATTTTAGTCGATTATAGTTTTTAATATATAATTACTTTAAGTCGTAATATTCTAAGAACTTCCGGCTAATTAGGACGTCGGTGTTTCTTAAGTTAGTTACTAGAAAGGGGAAGTTAATTCGCCGGCGGTTAATTGTTAGAGTAAGTAAAATAGCTGTATTTATTAGCTTGCTTTTCTTGTTATTATAGCCGGTTAGAACTATTAACTAAGGGAGAGATATAAAGGAAATATTAAATTACTTAACGAGTTAGTATACGAAAGAGGTTTTAATAGCACTGAAAATATTAGCTTTACTATTAATATATATAAGTGTCTTAGTAAAGAATTTATTCCTTTTTAGTTTAATACTAATTAAGAATTATTGTCTTCTAATAAGAGTACGGAAATTAAATACTAAGTCTTTTTATAAGTTATAGCTTATGTCGAGGTGTGAGTTTTTGTCACGGCCTAAGAGTTTTTTAATAGCTCGTTAGTCTCTAGATTCTCGCTAACGACTAACTAGGAAATTAACTTGTCGAGAGCCTAGTCTTTACAGCGCTTAAGACAGTTACTAGCCTAATAGCTAGTCTTATTATAATAAAGATAAGTATTAAAAGAGACGTCTCTAAGTATAAGAAGAAGTATAAGAGACTTAAGTCAGCGCAAGACAGGCGAGGGAGAGGGCGTACGCTGGCGGGCATCTGACGGTAGTCTTAGAGTCGGAGTCAGGGGTCTTCCTGTTATAGTAGCCGGCGTAAGGGAGGTAGCACGCTAGTTTTCTTTTTTTAAGATACCGCGCGAGTTATTAGTATTAAAGGTTACGTTAAACTAAGTGTTGCGGGTTAAGGCGGCCTCTTTTAAAGTAATATTACGGCTTTCTTAGTCTATAATAACTAGGAACTTATTAAGAGTAATATAATTACTGTCTATCTTGTACTTTTTAATATAAATTATGTATTTAAGGGTTAAGGATACCTTCTTATATATATTCTCGAACTAGTAAGTGCGGGCGATCTTGCTTATAATAACGTACGACGTGAATTTAACTTAGAAATCGTTATACGTTATATTTCCTATAATAAGTTAATTATAAAGTCTCTTAGTAGCTTAGACACGGTTATAGTTAAAGAATCGCTAGTCTAGCGCTTTTAATACGTCGGCTGCTGTGTCAAAGGTTCCGGCATAGTCGGGATTTATATATTAAGGATAATAGTCTTAGCTTCGTTAGCGGTATATTAAAAGTAAGCCTTAACTTAAGACATCTTATTCTTAAAGTTACTAGAGTACTCTTTTAGGAATAGCTTTATTTTTATCTTTTAGGCATTATATTTAATATCTCCCTTATAGTTACTAAAGGGGAGTTAAGGGTACTTGACTTTAGAAGGCTCTATTACTTAAATTAATATATTTAGCTTCGGCAGGTAATAGTCGGCGGTTAGCTAGAGATCGGCTATAAGAGCACGTATTAATTAATTAGAAGAAGGGGAAGGAGTGTAAGTCTCTTAACGAGGGTTATTAATAATATATTAAGTGAGAGCTTGTGTGACTATAGCGGTAATAATAGAGCTTATAGAGTCCTTAATTAGCTAATTTACTTTGGCTTGTTAAGCGGGGGTAAGGCCCTTTATGTCGGTAGGCTCCGGCGATACGTCGAAGAAGCTCTAGGGTTTGTCCTTTAAGTTTAAGTTAAATTCGTTAAAGCTCTCTAGCTCTTCCGAAAGAGTCTTAACTAAAGGGATAAGGGTGGTGTCAGTAAAGCCTAGCTATATAGGGGCGCTCCTTTCTTTAGAGCTTCATTGACGAGGGGGAGAGACTAGTAAAGGTAGTAAGGTGAGGTTAAGGGGTATTTGAGGTTATTAATCGATTTATTAATTAAATATACGTTCGAAATAATAGCGCGCGTTAAGTTGCGGTAAGGTAAGTTAATCGCGAGAAAATATTTAGCTTTTTTTAAGATAGTTTATTACGAGGGCAAAGAGGTACTTATTTATTAAATAAGCCAAGGTATTAAGGCTCGTTATTAACTTACTATAAGGGTAAGTTAATAAGGCGCAAGACTAAGTGAGATATAACGCTTTATAATAAAGGGGTATTAGTCTTTTCTTATATTACGGCTAGCTAGAGATTAATATAGCGAGTTGACTTAAGCTTTATATTTAGACCTAAGGTTACGCTTAAAATCGAGAAAAAAAGATAAAGAGGGAAAGAGAGCTCTTTATAAGGGAGGGCTCGAGTATATATATATAAAGGACCCTCTTAATAAGGCCTAGTATAGTCAAGTATTATTCACGTTAATATGTCGCAGGCTCGCCACTTAGTCTTCCCTATTAGGCTTAGCGCCGTCGCATAGCCAGCGATGCTACGAGCTAGTGTCGGTTAGAATACGAGGCGCATCGTAAGTCGTAACAGCTCTTAAAAAATAAAGGGTTAATCGCCGTCTTAGGAGTTCTTAAACCGTTTAAGGCGTAAACGAGACGTTAATTTAGACTCTCGATTTGCAAAATACGTTAAAACAATAATACCTCGGTTATAAGAATTAATAAATTAACTAAGTACAAAAAGTGGTATACAAAGAATAATATTAATATTAAGGGTACCCCTTCGTATATACACTAACTTAATGAGGAAGTTAAGCGTGTAAGCAAGGAAATCATCGAAAAGTCTATTAAGATACGCCTTTTAGTAAACTTATTAGAAGAACTTTAAATAGAAGTAACTATGACAGTAATTACTCTTTATAATATAAGTCCGGCTACTTAGAAAGGCTTTAAGAGTCTAAATAAGATCTTCTATGCTTAGTTTAGGCAATATTTTCGGTACTACGACCTTAAGTTTATTTAGAAGCTTACTACTAATATACGACCTAACTAGAGTAATATATAAGTATATAATTATAGAGCCTACCTTATAATCAAGGACCGAGAGGCTCTTTAACAAAAGAGAACATTTAAAGTTAACTTAAGAGCGTACTTTAGATACCTAGTAAGATACGTCTCGTTTAATATATATAGGGTCTAAGTATCTTAATTATAGTGTGTAATAGTAACTCAGAACGTTGCTTTTAATGAATCCCTCTTTTATTCGGGCTTTCTAAACGTGAAGAGAGCGGTCGGCTAGCCGCGCTTAATATTAAGAGATCTTACTAAAATACTAAAAGAAGAGGAGGGACCTTAGGACGCTAGAACTAATATAATTAATTGACTAAGCGCACTCGATATATTAAAATTAATAATAAGTATTACCTTAGAAAAGGAATAACTAAGTTAAGTAATAAGTTTTATAGAAACTATTGAGTTTATAACATCGGGGGTACTATAGCCTTCACTTAAGCTTTTAATTACGGGGTTAAAGTAACTAATACTGCCTTTAGAAAAGTTAAGATTAATAAAGCTCGTTAGTAAAAACTCGGGGGTAAATTAATTAAGGAAGAGTACTAGACTTCTTACTTACGAGTACCTTAATTAAGTCTTAAAACGAGTCGACAAATTAAGACAATTAGTGTCTTAAAGTATAATTAAGAGAGATATCTTATATAGCGTATTAAACTTTAAAAGAGATATAAGAGCTAAGCGCTAATTGATACCACAAGTTATTATATACTCTTAAAGGCCATACGACTAAGAGCGCGGTCTTAAGCGTCAGGGAGCACTTACTTAAAGTGCTGGCCCTAAGTAATCGGAAGCTCCGCCTTAAATAATAGAGTATAAGGAATATCTTAACTTATTAGACTTAAGGGAAGAATTAAATATAAAGTAATACTTATTACTTCCGGCCCTAACTAATAACAACTTACTTAAACTTCTACAGAGGAAAAGGGTAAAGATTAAGTAATTAGTAATAGTCAAAAGACTCAAGTTAATAGTAAGATAATAAAACCGAATTAAAGCGTTTATATAATAACTATTAAAGAGCTAATTACAGAATCGTTAAACTCGTCAAGTAACCGTGAGTATTTAAAGGACTTTTTAAGGACCTTTTAGCTTAGTTAAGAACTAGTGCGAAGAGACAGGAAAGACTTAAGCGTAGTCCACGTTATTATTTTAGCGTCTATTTTCAAAAATATCGAAATTTAATAATTAGTTAATCTCCCACGAATACACTAATCCCAATTACTAAAGGACCTATTAAATTAAAAAGACCTCAAGAATTACCCTTTAGGAGAGCACTTCCGAGCCAACGTAATTAAGGAAATTACTAACTTAAAGTTACGTAACTACTAAAGAGTCGTCAAATAAAGCTTCGCTATTAAATAATTAATACTATTAAAATAAGTATTTCACGCCAAGGTCGATTCTTCAGGGTATTTAACTAAGTGTCACTCGCGAGTTATTATTAAAGGGGATTTACAACCCGAAACGTCAATTCTCTTAATATATGCGGCTACCTTAATTACTCGTTCTTTTAAGACTGCCATAATAATAACAGCTTAATTTAATTTAAAAATAATTTAATTTAATATTATTAACGCCTTTATTAACGCTAAACAAAGCAAATCAAGTACTCGCGTACGTTACTACTTACTAAACGGATTTAAACAAGACGGCATAGTAATAAAAGTTAATCGTATACTTTATAAACTTAGAGACTCGCTAGTATTATAATACAGAGACTTTACCGGAACCTTATTAAAGTTAGGGTTAATCCCCTATAAGAAGGAGCCTTATATCTTTATAAACAAGCAACGCTCAGTCTTTGTCATCTTTTATGTCGACAATATTCAAGTGTTATACCGCGCTTTAGCCCTTAAAGATATAAAGAATATAATATAACTACCTCGCTTAAAGCTCGCTTATATACTTAATAAAACCTATTCTAGGCCTAATCGGCCGGAAATAGCTTAAAACAAGCCATATACGTCTGATATAAAGCTCTGACGCCCACAAGTTACAGCTATGGAATTTAAGGCTTCTGATACACGGCTTTCTTAGGCTAAAACAGTGGTTGTACGAAGCTCCGGGCTCTGCGTCTCAAACTACCGGAAAGCAACTGTATTTAGTAAAGACTCGTTTGAGCTCGTTTAAGCTTACATTTACCTAATTTGGCTACCTAAGCGAATACACACGTGATAAGCTAGAGTAGTTATATAGACCTAGAAATCCCCTTTACAATAGAATCATCATTCACACCAAATCTCTTCTTTTCAAAAGACGCTCAACCTATAATTAAGGGTTTGTATATAGTATACGAGCTTACTAGAGGTGAACTAACAGAGTGGTTTTTAGGTGTTCGCATTATTAGAGATCGTCAAGTAAAGACTATTTCTTTAGTATACAACACTTATATCGAAAAGGTTACTTTATAATTTAACTTAGTAGATAGAAATTACTTAAGTACTTTATTACCTTAAGTTAAGTTATTAAAAAATTAAGGGCAAGTAACCTTAACTTAAATTAAGAAGTATTAAGAGAAGGTTAACTTAGTACTTTATACAGTAATTATATTACGCGTAAACGTTACGTTTATAACTTTAAGACTTTCTCATTTCTTGACTAACCCCTCTTTAGAGCACTTTGCGGCAGTTAATTAAACTATTTATTACCTGTTTAGAACTCGATTTTTGGCGATTATTTATAGTTATAAGCTACGCGACTCTTAACTTATTATAGCTTTAGATGCTTTATTTATAGACGATCTTAATACTAGGCGCTTTTTTAATAGTTATATTATAATACTTTTTAAAGGTTTAATTTTGTAAAGAGCGGCCTTATAAGATATAGTTACTACTTCGACTATATAGGCTAAGCTTTTAGGCGTTAAGTGCACGGCTAAGGAGATTATAACTTTATAGCGTTTTTTTAGGAGTTACGTCTTAAGTTAAAGGAAATTTGGAAAATCTTTTATAATAATTAGTAAATAATATAGTTAATCGTTAGGGAAAATCAGCGTATCTCTACTAAGTTACGCCACGTTAATATTTAGAACATATAATTACGCTAGGAGTTTTAAAAGGGCACTTTTTTAGTTAAATATTTACCTACGAGTTATATACCCGCTAATAAACTTATAAAGAACCTCTCTCGACAGAAATTTAAGGGTTTTATTATTCTTATTAACTTAGTGGATGTTTGTACTTAATTAAAGTAACTTACTTTAAAAGCTTTGTTTTAAAGCCGGCTTTTATATACGTTCTTTACCTTTCTTTTATTACAAGGGTAATTTAATTATAAGTTTACTCTGTAAATATATAATGTATTTTCTTATTTATTTATTATTCTTTTGTAAATTCTTTTATTATTTTATTTACTTAGAGAGTAACTAAGCTCGAGGGTAAAATTTATAGTATTTAGAAGATTCAATTGTTCTCAACGATTATTTGATTCCACAGCAAAAAGTAATATAAAAAAGTAATTATAAGGGGATACTTAGTTATTAAAAGTTCCTTAGCCTTACTAAACACAAAAAACGAGTAACTTATATAATTAAAAGACCTAAAACCTCCTAAACTAAGTCACCTAACGTACTAGTAATCACCTTAATAAGCTCCTTAACCTAAGCAGCTTAAGCTTCTTACTTTAGTGTGAGAGCAACTTTAGGAGGCTTATTAGCTATTAAGGCCCAGAAAGTAATAAGACTAGTATTAATGCCAGTGGCCGCAATAGTAGCTCTACTAGCTCTACTTATAGCTGCAGTAAGAGTAGTAGCCGCAAGAGTAGCAAGAGAAGCTGGAGTTACTCCCCGAGGAGTCTCCTCACTACTCTCTAACTCCAAAGAGGTCTTAACGTAGAAAGTAGCCGTAATTATACCTAAAGCACGACTAGCTCCACTAGTAGCTCTATTAATAATAACTTAACTCTTAAGGGCTGTAAAAACCGGAGTTCTTAATTACTTAAGCTCCTAGGGAAATTAGTAATTATACACTAAAAAAGGAATAATCAAGGGAATTTACTTTATCGCCTGCGTTATTTAAAAGCGCAATACGATAAAGGAGAAAGGGGGCCTAAGTAGTAGAGGGAGTAGCCTTATATAAGTGACTTAACGAGTAGGCGAAATAACGAATACCTCGACTAACGATATTAAAGTATTCGCTAGTACTTTTAGTTTAAAGGGCGCTATTAATATAACCCAAGTAAACAATCACACGCTTAACTCCCTTAACACAAGGGGCACGGGTAACACGAGGAGTAGCCGCGGGAGTAGCCTTAATAACCTTAGTAGCCTTCTTAGAGGCGGTCTTCTTCTTAGCCTTAGCCTATTATAATTAGTAAATTATACTTAGATTAGTAAATTCTTTAAATTAACAATTAATAATTAATAAACTTTAACTTAATAACTTATAGCGGTAATAATACGCTTAGCCTTAACGGCCTTAGTAGATCGCTTAAAGACACTTATTTTAAAAATAAGAGTAATTAATTAGTTAATTAATTAATTAATTGTTTGTTTAGTTAGTTAATTAATTAGTAAATCAAAAGGTCAATTTATATGTGTTATAAAGAGGTTATAAGACCAAGAATCAAGTGGGGGATGCGCTACTTTAAATAAGAGGGTTATTTACTTAACTTAGTAATATAAGTATAATTAGTGGCCTAATTAGTTGCTTTTAATATTCGTTCTCGCTTAGCGTAGCCAACTATAATACTAGTAGTTTACTATTGTTACTTGACTAAGGGGTGTGTCGTACAGGCACAGGCTAATACTCGGTTAATTACGCGTTACGTTAGATATAGTTTCTGCCACGTTATACCGCTTTTAAGAGAATAACGTGTTCCCCTGATTTCCTTATGTATTTTAAATAACAATTAAGCACTTTAATTCTCCCTACGTTAATCGCAAGGCTCTACTCCACTTCTACACCACACTTTAGTAATAATTATATTATTATAAAGTATCGAGACCAGTTTCTTAAATAAGCGGTCGATAATAACTATAGCGAAGTTATAGCCGTACTTGTCTAGTAATAGCTTCGTAAAGTCTATTATAAAGTGTTAATATAATTAAGTAAAGATTAATAAGGGGTATAAGAAACTAGAAGTCTTATCCTTACGAGCCTTTTATCGGGAGTAATTATAGTTTATTACGTATTAAGCTATGTCTATAATAAGGCCGTTCTAATAATATTTACGACTTAATAATGCCTTTATTTTTTTAATCCCTATATACGCTATTAAAGGTTAAGAATATATATAGCGAATAAGTGTCGTGTAAAGCTTCGGCGGCTCTAAGGGTACTTCTAGGGAGCCTTAAAACAGTAACTTATTGTTTACTAACTCGTAATCTAGTGACTATTCCTTAGCTTTTTATTAAAGAGGCTCTAGCGAAGGGGACGACTTATTAACCAAGAGTACTTAATTAATAATATCGTATTTTACGATATTATAGGCTACTATAGAGTTAGGGTCTAGCTCCTCCGCGGTAGGCGTCTCTGGGTCGATTAGTATTCTTATATTAGGCTCAAGTTCCGGCTCTAGTTCTAGCTCGTTATGTGTCTTAATATTATAGTCCGGGATTATAGCCTTTATAAGTACTAAGTGTATTGTCTCTACGACATTAATATAAGTGTCTATAAAATCAGCGGCGGAAAACTAAAGGTCGTTAGCGACTCGTAGGTTAATTTTATTAGTTAGAATTAACTATTAATTACGAATAGCCCGCTTACGTGCCTCCGTAGCCGTGAAGTCTTAGTCCCGTCGAGATAAAGTATTAGCTAAAGTATTAATCGTCTTAGTATAATATATAATCGTAAAATAAAAGTCTGCAAAAAACCCAGCCTATTAAGCCTATTTAGTCGTACAGTCCTTAGTAGTTTATATAAATAAGGATATTTCTTTAAGTATCTAAAAGCTTTAGGCGATATTACTTAAATAACCGGAAAATCACTAGTATCTCTTTATCGTAGATCGAGTAATTAAGCTCGAGGTTTATTATAGTCTTAGAAAAGTATCTTATAAAGTAAAAGGTACCGTCTTCTTAAAGTTAAAATAAAATCCCGGCGACGACTCCGTTAGAAGAGTCAGTCTCTAGCCGTGTTTACTTAATAAGGTCGTAGTAATAAAGAACTAGCGTAAATTAAAGCGCTTCCTAGAGAGTTTCTTAAGCCTCCTTATAAGTATTATTAAATTTAAAAAGAACGTCCTTTCTAGTAAGTATTATAAGGGGTCGTATAATACGACTATAGTCTTTAATAAACTATTAATAAAAGTTATAAAAGCTAAAATAACTTTATATACTTTATATATTGTCGGCGTATTATTAGTCCTTAATTACACTAATCTTCTTTAAGTTTACTTTTATACTCTTAACTCCAATAATAAATCCTAAGAACTTTGTCTTTTATATACTAAACTTAGACTTCTTAATATCGGCTTAAAGTCCGTGTATTTATAATATTATTATTACTTTCTTAACGTAGACCTCGTGTTTCTTAGGGGTAAACGAATATATTAAGATATTGTCTATATAAGCCGCGTAAAAGTCGTTAAGGTACTTTATAAGGATATTGTTAATAAAACGCTAGAAAGTCGCCGGATTATTCGTAAGGCTAAAGGGAAGGACTTTATACTTATATATATTATATTAAGTGTAAAAGGTTATATAGTCTTTGCTTTTAGGGGATATATAAATATAATAAAAAGCTTATTAAATATTAAGCTTTATAAAAACCTTTGCCTTATAAATACGTATTATTATCTTATTAATTAAAGGGATTAAGTACAAGTTCTTCTTTAATAAGGTATTTAGCTTTTAATAGTCGACGTATAGCCGGAGACTACCGTCGGCTTTCTTAGCAAAGAGAATAGGGGCCGCGTATAGTGCGCTAGAGGGCTTAATAAAACCTTTATATAAGTTATTAATAATATATTACTTAGTCTTTAATAATTATTTTTTAATTATATATTAGAGAGATTTAAAGGACAAGTCGTTCTCTTTAGTAAGCTCGATCTAGTAGTCTACGCCTTAGTAATATATTAATAACTCGTCGAAGGCTCGCCGGGAGAAGAGAGGAGTATACTCTTAATACTCTATAAGGAGCTTCTTACTTACTAGCTCGTTATCTTACGCGTACTTAGCCTCTAGGGCCTCTTCTAGGGATAAGTCTCTATTTATTAATACTAGCTCGACACTTAATTAATTTAGGGCCTTTCGCTAGCGGCGACGAGTCAGCTTTTAATTAATTTTATATACTAACGCTATAAAGGTCTCTACTTTATTTTTCTTAGCTTTCTTAAGTTAGAGGTACGTCGTAAATATCGCTACCGCCGATATAAGGAAAATCTTTATAGTAAGTGCCTTTGGCTAGTGATTTACTAGAGAGGCTCTATAAGCTCTCTCGTCTTTAAGTAGTAATCCTAGATCACAGGATATTAAAGGGTTTAATTAATCTTTTATAACGCGCAGGCGTTCTTTAACCTCCTTAATAAAGCTTAAGGGTCGAGTCGGCGAGGCGCTAGTTATAAGTCGTACGAAGACCTTTGACTTAAGGGAATCGTTAAGTGCCGTAATCTTAGCTTACCTCCGGCAGTAGTTATCCGTATTTATAAGGGCATCTCTTTATTTTATATTAAGCTAGTAAGACTTAATAATTAACTTATTAAAACGATTAATATCGACGAAGACTTACTAATTAAAATATAGTTAAACTAGTATATCTAATAGCTATTTTAGTCGATTATAGTTCTTAGTATATAACTACTTTAAGTCGTAATACTTTAAGAACTTCCGGCCTATTAAAACGTTAGTGTTTCTTAAGTTAGTTATTAAGAAGGAGAAGTTAATTCGCCGGCGGTCGATAGTTAAAGTAAGTAAAACGGCTATATTAATTAGCTTACCTTTCTTATTATTATAGCTAGTTAGGACGATTAGCTAAGGGAGTAATATAAAAGAAATATTAAATTACTTAACGAGTCGGTATATAAGAGAGGTTTTAATTACACTAAAAATATTAACTTTATTATTAATATATATAAGTGTTTTAATAAAGAATCTATTCTTTCTTAGTTTAATATTAATTAAGAATTATTATCCTTTAATAAGAGCACAGAAATTAAAAGCCAAGTCTTTTTATAAGTTATAGCTTATACTAAGATATAAGTCTTTATTATAGCCTAAGAGTTTTTTAATAACTCGTTAGTCTCTAAATCTTCGCTGACGACTAGTTAAGAAATAGACTTATTAAGAGCTAAGTTTCTATAGCGCTTAAGACAGTCGCTAGCTTAATAGCTAGTCTTATTATAGTAGAGGTAAGTATTAAAAGAGACGTCCTTAAGTATAAGAGGAGGTATAAGGGACTTAAGTCGGCGCAAGACAGGTGAAGGGGAGGGTATACGCTGGCAGGTATCTAATAATAGTCTTAGACTTAAGGTCGGGGGTCTTTTTATTATAGTAGTCGGCGTAAGGGAAGTGACACGCTAGTTCTCCTTTTTTTAAGATACTACGTAAGTCGTTAATATTAAAAGTTACACTAGGCTAAGCTTTACGGGTCGAGGCGGCCTCCTCTAGAGTAATATTACGGCTCTCTTAGTTTATAACAACTAAGAACTCGTTAAAAGTAGTGTAATTACTGTTTATTTTGTATTTTTTAATATAAATTATACGTTTAAGAGTTAAAGATACTTTCTCACATATATCCTCGAACTAGCGAAAGTAAGAGATCTTATAACCGCGTATAACGTAAATTTAATATAAAAGTCGTTATACATTATACTTCTTATAGTAAGTTAGTTATAGAGTCTCTTAACGGCTTAGACCTAGTTATAATTAAAGAATTATTAGTTTAACGCCTTTAATACGTTAGTTATTATATTAAAGGTTCCGGTATAGTCGGGATTTATATATTAAAGGATAATAGTCTTAGCTTCATTAGCAGTACACTAGAAGTAAGCCTTAACTTAAGACATTTTATTCTTAAAGTTACTAAAGTACTCTTTTAAGAATAGCTTTATTTTTATCTTTTAAGTATTATACTTAATATCTCCTTTATAATCACTAAAAGGGAGTTAGAGGTACTTGACTTTAAAAGGCTCTACTACTTAAATCGATATATTTAGTTTTAATAAGTAGTAATCGGCGGTTAGTTAGAGGTCGGCTATTAGGGCACGTGTTAATTAGTCGGAAGAGAGGGAAGAAGTACGAGTCTCTTAACGAGGGTTATCGATAGTATATTAAGTAAGAGCTTATATAACCGCGGCGGCAATAATAAAGTTAATAAAGTCTTTAATTAATTAATTTACCTTAGCTTATTAAGTAGGGGTAAGGCCCTTTATATTAGTAGGCTTTAGCGATGCGTTAAAGAAACGCTAGGGTTTACCCTTTAAGTCTAAGTCGAATTTATTAAAGCTTTCTAGCTCTTTTAAAAGGGTCTTTATTAAAGAAATAAGGGTAATATTAGTAAACCTTAGTTGTATAAGGGCGCTCCTTTCTTTAGAGCTTTATTAACGAGGGGGAGAAGTCGGTAGTAGTAGTAAAGTAAAGTAGAGAGGTGTTTAAGGTTATTAATTAATATATTAATTAAATATATATTCGAAATAAGGCGCGTGTTAAATTACAGTAAGGCAGGTTAATCGCGAGAGAATATTTAGCTTTCTCTAGGACAGTCTATTACTAAGGCAGAGAGGCACTTATCTGTCGAATAGGCTAAGATATTAAGGCTTGTTATTGACTTATTATAAGGGCAGGTCAATAAGGCGCAAGACTAAGTGAGATATAATGCTTTATAGCGAAAGGGTATAAGTCTTTTCTTATATTACGGCTAATTAAAGGTTAATATAACGAGTTAACTTAAGCTTTATATTTAAATTTATAGCTACGCTCAAAATCGAGAAAAAAAGACAAAAAGGAAAAAAGAGCTCTTTATAAGGGAGGGCTCGAGTATAAATATATAAAGGACCCTTTTAATAAGGCCTAACGTAGTCGAGTGCCATTCACATCAACATGTCGTAGGCTCGCCACCTAGTCCTCCTTATTAGGCTTAGCGCCGTCGCATAGCCAGCGATGCTACGAGCTAGTGTCGGTTAGAATGCGAGGCGCATCGTGGGTCGTAACAGCAAAGAGGTACTTATTTATCGAATAGGCTAAGGTGTTAAGGCTCGTGGTTAACTTATTATAAAGGTAAGTCGACAAGGCGCAAGACTAAGTAAAATATAACACTTTATAGCGAAAGTATATTAGTCTTTTCTTATATTATAACTAATAAGAGGTTAATACGGCGAGTTGACTTAAGCTTTATATTTAGGCCTTTAGTTACGCTCAAAATTAAGAAGAAAAGACAAGGAGAAAAAGAAAGCTCTCTATAAGGGAGGGCTCGAGTATATATATATAAAGGAACCTCTTAATAAGGCCTAACATAGTCGCGTGTTATTTACGTTAATATGTCGCAGGCTCGCCACTTAGTCTTCCTTATTAAGCTTAGCGCCGTCGCGTAGCCAGCGATGCTATGAGCCCGTGTCGGTTAGAATACGAGGCGCATCGTAAGTCGTAACAGTACACGTAAAGGTAGTACTAGAAACACTAGGGTTATGTCGTAACCTTAAATATAATTTATATATATGTAAGAAATACGTTAAAACCTTAACTTATTTTATTATAGATTTTATACTTATTAATTACTTTAGATTTTAATTTCTTTAAATTATAAGCGTGTTATTATATAAAAGTCTATTTTATACTTGTTTAAGATAGCTTTTATCGACTAGTTTGACTTGTCTAAATTAAAACTTTATATTAATAATAAAAAGCGTGTTTACTTTAGTTATACTATAATCGAGCCAAAAGAAATATTACTAATTATTAAAGCGCTTTTTTACCTTTATTCTTTATATTTATTAAATATTTGTTAATACATATTACCGTTTAATTAGTATTTAATTTTAAAAAAAGTAGTTACGTTAAATACGAGTGATTTAAGAGTATAAAGTATAAAGTAATATTAATATTTTTTAAAGTAAACAACTAGAGGGCAAGTTGGCCCCCGGATCACGCGACCACGGGTCACGTGATGGATCCCAGGATCCGGGATCCAGCTCGCAGAGGGGATCTAGAAGGCACGAGGGGTTTTATATAAGACTGGCACGTCTGCCATTAGATAAGAGATTCGTGTTTAACTTCAAATAATATCTTCACCCATATTAGTAACTGTCTACCCCGTACGTAATACACTTACTTCGTGATCTAGAGATCAACTAGCCCTCCTGTGTTTACCGAGTAAATACACGACCGTTACAAAGACTTAGGCCTTTTAGCAGCTCTTTTTCTAATAAAAGCGTCCAAAATAGTACTAGTGGCTCCTTGTGAAGATTCGGTTACGTCGGAATCTATAAAATATTAGCTTAAATCTTTAATAACCAAAAAGTAAATAAATACCGTCGTTTATATTACTTAAAGCTCTTCTTATATTAAAAGTTTGTGAGAGTTTCTATAATGAGCAATATAATTACTCGTAGACTAATAAACTCTTTCGTTTTTCCAAGTTTTACTATTAATTAATTAGTAAATATTTTAATAAATATTAATAAAGGGGTTATATAACTTACAACTGGGACGTAAACATTTAATAGTAACCGTTCGATAGTTTTCGATAATTCCGGATTTTCTTTAAGGGGATTTAAAGTCTTAGAAAATAGCTTCTTTTTAAATATAATAGGGCTATTTTCTAATTCTTGAAGCTTAAATTCAGGAGAATTTTAAGCTATTTTTAAGGCGACGGAGGTTTTAGTAACCATTTTGAATAATAAATAGTAAAAGAAAATCGATAGTTATATAATAACTTAATAGTATTAGATAAGATAAGTAGAATAATTTGAATAAAGAAAAGTATAAAGTAATTAATACGCCCCCCTATAGTAAAGTACGTTTATAGCCTACATTCGTTTTATAATAGACCGTTCTTTTATCCAGTATCTTTTACCTTATAAAAGACTACGTGCTCTTTTATCTTAGGAAAGTACTAGGTATAATACGTGTAATATAGGTAAAAAGAGCTATTGTAGCTAGATAACTGCTCTATTAGCTAATATTAATCCTCGGGTCGAGGCTTATACTCCTTAAGCTCTTCGACGGTCCTTAAGTCATAGCTACTTAAGAGCTAAAGGGTCGTCTTTAGGACATCCCTAAGTAAGCGGTAAGGGGCAGCCCTTGAGTGCCGCTCTTAGGCTAAGCGTCTAAGGATAATATAGGACTTACAAGCACGGTATACTACCACGCGGTACAAGGGGTTATATAAAAACATAACGACAGGGCCTCTATGAAAAGCCTCTTTATATATAAATAAATAAGAATAGCAGTATAAGGCACTATAGGACACCTCCTTTCCCAGCGCACTTTCCGACTAGAAAGGTGTATTAGTCAGCCAGGGAGGCGCGCCCGCCCCCGGGGCCCGTGCGCTCCTTTCCCACCGGAAAAGGCGCCCCGCATAGGGGGTAGTCCTATAATGTGTTTCTTACGGCGTATATCGGCGCCCCCCGTGACCACCATGCCATATTTGTCGAAACTGCAGCAGATGGGACTGGATACATTTTTTTAAGTCACCGGGGATATTCAGAATGGAATGAGATACGAATGCAAAGAGAGCAGGAGCTTTGCCTTGCGATCTTCCTTTTCTTGTTGGATTCTTTCCTCGTTTGCTTTTGTCGTGAAATATCGTCGGCGTGTAGACGGATCGTTTTTGATACAGCAGGAGGATCCTGGATCCTGGACGGCATCATTCTAGACGGTATCATAAGGATCACTACCACTTCAAATAAGTATAATGTCATTTACTGAGTGGTGTCGCAGCCACTCTCCAGCCTCAGTAATGTCGCCACACCCTAACTAGGGTGGCTTTCCCATAATTGAAGCCCTATCCAGTCAATTGTCATTGGGCCTGACGGTGAGAATGGAACTTGGACTTCGACTAAATGGTGACGGAATAGTTAAGCACTGCATACAATTATTACAAGTCACGAAGAGCGATAGAACTTCATATTGGAAAGTTTCCATGATGGGGTAGGTGTATTCTGTCCTAAGAATACATCTCAGGGGACGGCGATCTAACGAAGCTGACGATTGATGCACTCTCTGAATCGGATGTAGTCTTTTCCAGCTGTTCTTCCACATCTCCTGATGACACCGGACCCCAGTCAGCAGGGCGGGTGAATTGCTTTTGCTTTTGTAAGCCCTTGAGACCCCGTAATCCATCATCGAGTATCTTGCGCTTATCTACCAGACGCTGCCTCTCGACAGAAGACTCTGCAGTCTCACCTGCGAGGCGAGAGATATCATCCGAGCTCATGTCCAAGACCTTGTCCGATTGGAAGAGCTTAGCAACCTTTCCGATGAGGCAGTCTTCAACTGCCAGCACGCTAACGTCGTCGATAAATCTGTTCATTGCAACCTAGAATAGTAGGACTATAGTCAGTATACCGGATATTGTCAATCCAAGTGCAACTTGCCTTATAATATGCCTCCATATAGTCAACCGCCGTGGAGCTTCCGAATAGCTCCATATTGGGTTCGAGACCCTGTGCCAGAAGGTCCACGAAATGTACCGGATTGAGATTGATCTTCCTGTCCACGTCATCGAAGTGTTGTGAGCCAAATACCTTGCGAATGAGCTGTCTGATGGCGCGCTTGTGCCGTGCCTGTTGGGCCTTCTGAGCATTGTCCGTCAGTTGACGATTGTATGTAATGGGATGCTGCGTGGCAGAAACCAGTAACTCGTCAACCTTAGCGTCCAGTCCGATCTTGAGTTCTTCTACCATTTCGTGGACAAACTTAAGCACCTCAATAACGATATCATTGGCAGCAACGTGTCGGATCACGAGCTCCGTCGTCTGATGTGCAGCTTCCACGATATCCTCGACCAGCCCTTTCGCAATC
Organism: Leptodontidium sp. 2 PMI_412; assembly: GCA_021432625.1. Taxonomy (NCBI): domain Eukaryota; kingdom Fungi; phylum Ascomycota; class Leotiomycetes; order Helotiales; family Leptodontidiaceae; genus Leptodontidium; species Leptodontidium sp. 2 PMI_412. The sequence continues at coordinate 72,426 of MU270409.1, forward strand.
TTTCGCCACGGTTTGCATTGCTCATCGAAGAGATCGCCAACAATAAGCGGGTTGAAAAGGCCCGGTAGTTCGCGTCCCCTGCTAAACTTCAAGCGAAAGGCGACCTGCTCAACGTATCGAGACCTAGGAATACGGGGCGACTCGCTGGTTTCGTTTTCGTCCTCACCTTCACTCTCCGACTCGGTAATTCTCTGGCTCTGTCCATTCAAGAACATTTCCTGTCTGAATTCAAGCAGCAGATTCTGCACCACGGCCCTGAGCCTCCTAGGATATCCATCACGCTTCTTTCTAGCGCCGAAGAAGCGGTCCCCGTACGTGCCATCAATCGCCTGCCTCGTCAGGGATGTATACTCCTCACTCAGGTGAAGGAGGTACTTTAGCTGCTCCGTCGGAGTTCCCCGGACAGGGCCAAGTCGTTCAAGCTTTTCTGTGCATTCGTGGATGCCATTCTCCACATCTTGAACTAGACTTGGTAGCTGAGACAGGATCTGGTCCTTGAGGACAGAGCTGAGTCTGATCCTCAGAGCTTCCACACCACAGTGCTCTCTATTGACGCTAATCCAGATGCCTCCGGAAAAAAAATCATTCTCGGTGGCATCACGTTGGGCCGAAGTCGAGCCCCGCTGCTCGAAGTTGCGGTTCCTTAGAACATGCCAACCGAGACGGAGCTCCACTTCAGTGTTCTGCGCGAGGCGCACCCAGTACGCCTCGGAATCGGAGCCAATATCCAGTGTATCGGGCTTTGTGATAAGCCCCATAGTACGTAGTCCCTCTGGGTCGGCGTGTTTGGCCATTGATGTCACTTCCTGGAGGACATACTCGTTCTTAGCCGACACTACGGCTAGAATAATGCTCCTAGGCCGAGCCATATATTTCTCAACCATGCTGCGTACTGTGTCGACATCGGTGTCAGATTGCTCCTTGTTTCCAGTCCTGAAGAGACCAGGGAGGTCTACCATGGTTAGATGCGGTTGGTTGGGGCCGGTGAGCTCGATGCGAAGGATATCGTCGTAGAACTTTCGAGCATCCGAAATCCCCATGGCTTCCATTGCCTCCTCCGTCACTGCTTCGAGACCGTCATTATCTACACTGGACCGGGGTTTCCAATGCTCGAGATCCTCTTTTTCTTTGTCGTATCGAGCTTCGCCGGGTATGATGAATACCTTTGTGCTTGTGTTCTGGCCTCGGCGCAGGACTAACTCTGTCACGAAACGAGTGCAAAGCCCGTCTTTTGTAGGGAATCGCCTACCAGAAATAGCTTCAAGGACGGAGCTCTTGCCCGCAGACTGATCACCACAGACTATAATCTCGGGAAGGTCCACATACCGGCCGACTCCTTGCGCACGGAGGCTGTCAATGATATCTAAGAGGTTTCGATGGTCTCCCATTGGGATGTCTGCGGCCGTCATGTTTGATGGTGTGAGTGATGGTATGAGTGATGGTGTGAGTGATGGTGTGAGTGATGGTGTGAGTGATGGTACAATGAAGGTTATATGAAGGATGATTGTCCAAAACTCCCTCATTATACTTCATTTCAGACCCGGCGCGGTCTCAAATCTTGATGAGGCCGAGTAGCATGTGGATGGCCCCCCACAGCTGTTGGCAGCAAGAAGTTGCGGTGCGATCTCAAATCTTGATGAGGCCGAGTAGTATGTGGATGGCCCCCCGCAGCTGTTGGCAGCAAGAAGTTGCAGTGCGATCTCAAATCTTGATGAGGCCGAGTAGTATGTGGATGGCCCCCCGCAGCTGTTGGCAGCAAGCAATTGCGTCGCTTTTCCATGTTGATTGGTTCTAGTCCGGCCGAGAGGCTAGCAGTTAAGCAGGCTGTGTTCGCCCGGTCAAAGTCTGCATGTGACATATTGAACGTATAGCGTTAACCTTCGCTCATTCCGTCCACCTCCGCCTAACCTACTGCAGCCTAGACCTACCAACTTCAATAGTTATCTATGCTTTTATGTCTGATTAATTTCTTTCAAAATTCAAATGTAAGTTATTCTCGTAATAAAGCTTAAATACATCAAGTATAATGTCATATGTGCTGTGACAGAAATCGCCGTAGCATGTCTTTCTTTATAAAGGTCAGCCCCCTTTCGACAGATTATGCACCAAACGGCCATATAAAGTATCATTGTGACGTGCTGAGCCTGAAGTTGCGATTCGCAACTAAGTCTCACAGCTGAGTCCTGCTGCCTAGAGTAGTATATGGGACGTGTTTGGTAGACACTGGAAAGTCGATTCATTTGGATTACTTTCTACGTGGCGTGCCAACTTGATCTATGAGTATACTGGCATTTCATGGCTCTCTTTTGTGAACAGTTTACCCTTCTCATAGCCCCGCCATTGTTGTCTCAGCTCCTCCGCACGTTATGCTATCGCCCTTAAACGGTATATATCGCTGTACTAGGTGCTATACCCAGAACCTCGGTAGGTACAGTCGCTGTTGCTGTTAAAGACGGACCTGCAGTTGAATCCTTGCTCATACGCCGCCGTGAAGCCGCTAGACCTGTCCTCAGCGCTTCCACAGTCACCTGTTCAATATGTTTACTGAATTTCCAAAAAACCTTGCTCTTGGCAACTCCAGGAATATCACGGGAGGATGGCGGCATCCATGTAGGGTAAACCTTTTGATGACAAGCTGATACCCGGATGTGGAGTGGATGTCGAAGTAGAAACTCGTGACAAAGATAGCAGGCCTTTTTACTCGTACCCATCAAACGTAGCTGGGGCACCAAAGCTGGGTTGCGGTCATAGAATTCGAGAAGCTGCATTTCGGCATGGAGTGTAAGCGTTAAGCGACATGCTCTGCGCAAATTGGCCTCTACATCATCTGATTCCCAGCGCTGGGCCAACTTATCCAACGTCATCTCGCAATCGTTCTTGAGTAGTCGCTTGAGAGCTTTCTGGAGTGGTGTTTTCTCCTGATGAAGTGCGAATTTTTCCGGCGCGGGGGCATCAACATCCCGAATGTGAATACCTGCAAAGAGCTCAGGCTGTTTCATGGCAAGTTTGACCATGGACTTGATGGCTCCCCAATAACGAGCAAGTTTGTAAAGAGTTTCCATACAGGGCGGATTCGGCGTTGAGCCGCAGGCGAGCACGATCCGCAAATGCTTTTGATATACCCATCGAGCCTGCGATGCCCATTCCACCAGAGAGCTCAACTGGGAAGTCTCAGAGGAGCTTATAGGTGTAGCTATGAAAGGGCATGTCTTCATCCAATGCCCAAAACCTGGTTCCCTAAGTATTTCTTGGTTGGAATCGCGACTGGATATTTTGGACATTGCCAGTTGAAAGACACGTCGTATTCCACCTTTCTCAAGCTTTTGTACCAGCGACAATATGCGGCTTTCGTCTAAAAGAACCACCTCCTCGAGAATTTCGGTCTCCGCTTGCCTTGATAGCTTCTCTGCATTAGGCGAAGTGTGAGTAGCCCAGCGTGGCAGTCGCCATAAATGATTACATACCTCCATTTGCAGCAGCAATAAGAATTTGTAGCACCCTTTCAAGCCCAGTACGGTCTTGCTGCGATAGACCACGATTGCGAGCAATACGTAAAATGGTTCCAGACGGCCTTTTCTGCTCCATGCAGACGGCCGAAGCGGTCTCCTTGCCGGAGCTTGAAGTTGAGCAGATAAGCGCGAATGAGTCGAGGAATTTCTCCTTTAGCTGGCTACTTTTCAAAACATCGGCATCAGGGTGACACTCGAGGAGGCATTTTGTTGGTTCTCCACGAACAGGTTCGATCAGGCTCAGTAAAGCCGAATTGATCAACAATTGTTTGCGAGCCTCGCCACGTTCTCGAGTCGATGCTGCTTTGTCGGTAACCATCTGGAAATCCTGGGATGAGACCATTACCATAGTGCGTCTAGGGCGATATGATGGAGGAGCTTTGAGAACAGGCACAATTAAACTGAAGGCTCTCAGCTCTATGTAGCACCATGGAGTCAGCCTTAGATATAGCCTAATGATGTCACGGGGGGCAGTGCACATCTCGTTGGGGGCAATACACATCTCATGGGGGGGGATACACATCTTATTGGACCACGTAATGAGAGATGCAGCATCCCATGTAGTCATGTTGCCAATCTTGGCCTACCACAATTCCATCCAATGATCAACAAGACCAAAATTACGCCCGGCAGCCCCGTATTCTCCTGATATTTCAAGCTACAGCACTTTTGTGGAAAATTGTCGTTCCTTGTACAGCAATACAGTTCTTTCGCCCAGAGGCCCGCTACAGCTCTAATTTACATCATGGCTTTGTCACATAGCCCAGCTGCTTCTCATGTCGAAGAGAGCTACTCAGCTTCTGCAGACTACGACGACACCATGGCATGGTTTATCTCCAACACGGACTCGGCAGTGCTTCAATCTGAAGTATCACCATCCGCGCTAGCTCCTGTGTGGGATGTTGACGCTACCATCGATCCGGCACTGCTGCTAACCCAGCATCAAGATTTGGAGAACTATTCGAATGACGCCGCGCCCATCCATCATTTCTGAGATGATGGCATGCTGTCTCCACCCCACACAGGGGCATTTGACGTTGGCGTGGCGGGACAAGTCTCGTCGCATCTCTATGAAGGCGATCAGCCCAGAGGAGAGGCAAGCGAGGGGTCTTTGGACTCCATGCCATCTACTCCACGCAAGACAACTTCCAGGGCTCGCTCCCTTTGTACATGGAAAGATTGTCAGTATCGTGGATGTAATACCGACGACACGAAGTAAGTTCGCATATCTCAATAGCTGAAGGGCATTCTGTTTAACGTCCCTCAGAAGTCATGCCTCCGCCCACCGCCAATGTCCCAAAGAAGACTGCGGCTGGGCTGAGGCAAAGAGCCAAAGCCAAAAGGATCGACATGTTTGGAGCAACCACAAGGTCTGGGCCGAAGAGAGCGGGTATCCTCCTCAAAGTGTCATGTGCGACGAGTGTTATCAAACATTCTCTCGCAAGGACAAGTTGCCGCGCCATAAGAGGGAAGTTCATGCAGCGCAGAAGAGGGTGAGATAATTGAAGTGCCCATATATCGGCTGCGCGTATTCTTTGCAAAACCAGAGCAGGGATAGTGGGAAGCCTTTAGTCCATAGCCAATAAAGAATTTCGCCATGCATGAGCTGATAGGAATGAGCCGCCAGTCCTGACAGCGCAGGTAAACAATCGCTAGCTTTTGTCAGTTTCAACTGCGAGTAGACAGATATAATCCGAAGCCAGTTTATACCGGTCTCGATTGAGTTTGAATTGTGTTTGGGCTGTATTGTCTTTTTCAAATCTCCAATAGCCCAAACGTCAAGATATCTTGTAATCTCTCCGCCGATTTGTAGTGACCGACATTCGCAAGTCGCGGCTGTCTGACATTCCCACACAGGCTTTTCCGCGTATATCAAAAAGTCAGTGGAGCCAGAAGACGCTCCTGTAATGCCCATGCACGGGTATCCAATGGGTATCCAATGGGTTTGTATCGCTTGCTATTCCCAGTTTGTAGAAGGCTAGATGTGTGCTATCGTATGCAAGACGGGCTATGACAGTAAAGTTCAAATCTCCACGGTGAACTGTAATGGGTACGGAATCACTTATGTCGTCTTGGATAATACTAGAGAGTCTATCTACAAATATCTGACGTTAATTCCTATTGATATAAGAGTTGCTTCCCGAAATGTTTGGAAGGCTATCGTATTTATGAGAAACAATTGATGTATTATACAATAAGTCGCGCGTTCATTGGCATTCTTGGTATCATTTAACAGTTTCCTCCAGACTCCTAAAACAAACATTGCAAAAAACAGAGAGTACCAAACGCTGCACGATGCTGAAGGTCAGCCCTCGCCTTGCCTATGAATATGCCTGTTACTCCAGTCCCAAATGGCTGATCGCCCCCTAGAATGTTAATGTTCATACAAGATACTGCGATCCTTGTATGTTCCTGGAGGCAGAAGCGGGTTCAGGAAATCGGTTAATCGCGATTTTGGAATGTGTAGAACGCCGAGGATAGGACCCACTCTTGGGGGTGTGCGGTACATGGTGAACTTGAACCAAGAATAAGAAATCCATCCATCCGTCTATCCATCCATCCAGTCGTGTTGCCCACACATGAGCTGAAACCGTCAAGTCTTTGGTCATCACATGCCAATTCGCCTTTCTCTCACGATGACCGCGGATACTACAATCGAATTTACAGCCCCACCGTCCGCTAGGGGTCACGAAAATTCTTGCCACGTCATTCGACTACTACATTGGCCGTATTAATCACGAAACAGTGCTGAAATACTTACATAAAAAGCAGACTCGTGATGTCGAAGAATAATAGAACCTTACTGTTAAAGCACAGATCTACACTATCCTCGGACATCATTATCGAATTATCAGCTTCAAAGGCGGCAATGCCTTTTAAGGCCTCCGTTTTAAGTATGTCACGAATGGATCAGTGGCCTAGTATCTCAAGCTTCACGACCTATCTATATTATAGAAGCTTAACTAGTTACTACAAGCTGCTAAAGGCACTATTTACATTTACTCGTCAAGCGTCCTCTATTGTAATATTAATATTAATAACTTACTTCTCGATAATGACCTTAACGTCAAAGTCGCCGACTTCTAAGGAAGGTATTTAGCGCCTAATAGAAGCGTGCTCTTTAATAGACGATTATTAAAGAACGTGAAATCATTTATGCCTCGTTCCGATCTTAATTACGTAGACAAGAAGACGGATATTTTTGCCCTAGGTTCCGTGATCTATTACATTATGAAAGGCAACGAACTATTTCTAAAACTAAACTCTTTAAATAACGACGACGAATCAGAAATCACAAAACGTTATACTTCAAATCGTTTCCCTCCTTTAAGCACTTATTTAGCAAGTAATATTGTCCACAGGTACTAGTCAGGGAGCTTTGAGTCTGTAATAGAGGTCGTAGAAGACTTGAGGAAGGCTATAGAGATGATTCAGGATTTGGAGTAAAGCGAATAAAATGCACCTTCGAGCAGGTCTTATTGATTTAATTACTGATTGTATACTAGCTATTCTCCCTTAGGAAGGAGGATCGAGGGCAGGTAGACAAGCTGTGAACTTGGCAAATGAAACCAGCAAGAATAAAGCAGCGCTACGGCTTCTTCGACCTGCCCGTTGGCTTCGTACGCTCTAGCGAGTTCGTGCTGTGAGTGGAGCCGGTCCGGATGCGTCTCGGTTAACGTAGTCGCCCTAATCTCGATTATTTGCTTGAGCAGCGCTACAGTTTCCTTGATCTGCCTGTTGTTTATCATACTTCTTACTTGAAGGTCATATAGCGGTAAAATTTCTCTCGATGGCTCATTAGGGCTTTGGTTAAGCTCAAAGAACAAGTCTCGCATCAGTTAACTAAGCTTAGAATCTTAACGCATAGCCAGCAGTGCCGAACCACATTCGACAAGTATAAGAGTGATAACTGCTTTTGATGCTAACTCAAATGCTTTATTAACCTTTTTATCTAAGTAAGACAAGATATGCAATAATAAAAGTCTTTCTTTTATTTGCCACAAGCGAGGAGTTGACCGAGAGAATCCAAGGATACAGCCAGTTGCGATCCATGCCATGCCTTAACACTTCGGGTCCTGTCGATCCTTGGCTCACGCATGAGTAAGCAAGTACATAGATAATTCTTTGTCGGTGTCCAGGTCGTGTCGAGTTACTAGAGAAAGCGAGGCGAGAAGAGAAACTGCCTTAATAAGACGAAAAGGATCCCATTCGTTATCCTCTAAGACTATAAAACTTAGTAATTGCGAAACATAATCTTAAGAAAATTCATCGATAGCTCTAGCCTCATCATTGGCTTCCGAGATCTTCTTACAACCCTTCCATCCCTCTTTAAAAATCTAAAGAGAATGTGACGGTTAGGAGCGCCCAGAGCCTCATTTCCGGTATGCCAGCTAACCGAGCCTTACCAAGACTAATTAGCCTTATAGGGCTTCCCCTTTTTATATTGTGGGAGGGATAAAGCCTAATAAACCACACAACAAGAGAGGTAACATGTAATAAGTACGGGAGAGATTCCAGGTGTAAGAAATCGCGGATTAATTAAATCTAAAAATAATATATATTTAAAGAGCATAAAAAGTCGAGTAAAAGGAGGAGAAAAAAATATATTAAATAATATTTATGAAAAGTTATTTATTATTAAGTTGTTTTTATTAACTTTTTAAGTATTAAGCTTTTTTATATAAAAAGAGCTTATCCGGTTAAGTAACAAAAAAGCTACCTAAAGCTTTCCTTATTATATTCGTCCCCTTCTTTAAAAATTATACTCGCCCTTAAGCGACTTAATATAAAAGAAACACTCTACTTATTAAAAGCTTTATAAATCGACGTTATTAGTAAGAAACTTAATAAAAGAAAAAAAGTCCCGCCATAGTTAACTTATTACTTTTAAAAACAAAAAATCGCCTCGCTTGATATCGTTAGCTTACCTTTATAAAGTTAACTCTCCTTTATTAACTATTTTAACTTTCTAAATATAATAACCTCCCCTTAACACTACTCCTTTTATAAAGTACTTTATTATACTTTAACTTTTTCACTCTTTCTCTTATTAATTAAGTAATACCTTTTATACTTTCTCTTACTTTAATTTTCTAAAAAGAAAATAAACTTCCTTATTAAACTTATATTAAGATCGACTTCACTATTACTTTTCTTATATTACTAAAGTAAGATCTCCTTTTATTTAATAATAACTAGATTCTGGAGTGGGCCATGTAATGATTTATTAGTGCTAGTTCCTACCGAATCTTGAACTTCTGTAGGAAACAATACTTGTGCAAGGGGTGCATCCTCCGTAGTTGGTATAGCGTTGATTTCAGCACGTGATTGCTCTTCATCATTTTTGTGATCGTCAGAGCTCCCTGCGTCTCCGGTGAAATACGCCTGGCTGGAAGAGCTAATTCCGAGATACCGATACTCGCTGCTCGGTAAACCATCTGTGCTAGGTACATGCTCTGTGCTAGGTACATGCTCTGTGCTAGGTACATGCTCTGTGCTAGGTACATGCTTGGCTGGACCTTCGAACGCATCGTCCCACGACGGCAATAATATGCTGGACACGGCCTCGTGCGGCTGCTCACAATGCCTCGATACCAACCAATCGCTAGGATTGCCCCGGAATAATCATCCTTCTATGGGGCACTGAAACTGAGTTGTGTGTATCGTTGTGGAGCTAGGCACATAGTCATCCTCTGAAGATGTCTCCATGGTTGATATGCTGGTCGTGAGACTTGGAGTACCCCCATACGAAATCGTGTCTTCGTTTGTTTGAAAGACGTGCCGAATCTGTCCTGATGGACAGTCCTTATGGTCGCTTTGATCAGGGATATCACAACCGCCCTAACTTTGATCAGTATCAGCACCAACATTCGTTCGGCTTCATCACTTACCTTTTCCGATGGACGTCGACAGACATTCTCCCCAGATACACCTGTCCCAGTTTCGTGTTGACGAGGCTCCGCAAAATACTCTTTCAAGTTTGAACCGACCACTTTCGCATGATAGGAAGAAAACACCCGATTCTGACAATCGCGCACAATGTTATTTATTTTAAGCATTAGCGAGGATTCATGGAATGATTGCTGCGCAGGCAGTTCCTTAATGGTCTTCCTGAAGAGTCATGGGAGCTCTCTCTTGGCATATTCCTCGTATTTTGTAAGGCTTCGTTCGTCGGGGTCAAGAGGTGAGCCGCTCTCATTAACGCACGGATCGAAGACTTCTCGAGTGTCAGCCTTTCTCTATTTGTTCCTTTAGTGTTACGAGAAGACGGCAGCTTTGCCCAGGAATCGGTGGAACAAATCTAAAGAGTTGCTAACATGGTGATGGCACGGCAACTTCTCCGAATAGAATGTTGTAGATTTCGTTCCACTGCTCTACGTTGGTTTTATTCCTGTAGCCCTTCATCCTTGTTGTAAGAAGACTTGCTTGCATCGGACTAATTCCTTCTATAATCTGTTGCGCCGCCGACGTGTTTACAACACATGGCGGAACGCATCGCAGATGAGCTTCCAATTCCTTCTGGTCGGGATAGACAGTCCAACATCGTTGGCACTGATGAGAGCAAGAATGGATTCGATATAAATGTCCTCTGCCGTGTAATTAGAGACGTTCATAACGTTCACATAGATACAAGGAGATATACTCACTTCAATCTAGCAATCGTAGGGAATCCGGATAATGCGCAAGACCGGTGGGACCATATTGAGTATTTCTTTGGGTCATGCTTCCGAAGTGGGCAAGCAAAACGTTCGTGGTGTCCTGTCTCTCGCACGTCTGCAGTTCCATAGGAAAATCCGGACTTGAATGCATCGTCAATTTGAGGAGTTAGTTTGATCTCGGTTGAGGGCAAATTCGAGACATCTGAACAAAGCAGTGTGTTATCACGATCGTTCGATGCAGGAGTAAGGCTGTTCCATGCCCTTGAGGCATTGCATTCCGACTTTTCTATGGGGTCCAGAGAGTGCAAGATCTCTTCTCCACTATGTATTGCACCGTCCAAGAGTATCGCCGAAGAATCCGCATCCGGCAGTTGTACCAAGCCACTGAATCCGCCCATGGCCGGTATGACAACCAAGGAACCCGAACGACCTAAAGCGTCGAAGTTGTTGGAACGAGTGTAAGCAAGAAAGCTCTTAAAGCTGGTAACGCTAAACCATAAGCTAAGAGAAAGAAAGGGTTCAGTCGTGGCTGCATATGATTATGAAGGTTGGTGTTTCGGTATACTCCAACCGGATTCCGCACGAGAAGCGAAGCAGGAGACCAATCCAGTCCACGTGGCTTTCGAGGAACCTGTGGCTACAGGAGATATGTCTCCTGTGACATCGATAAGGAATAAGTAGTGAACGCAACAACGGTGTGAAAGGCGCCGATGGTATGAGAAAGGATATGTGGTTTCTTCAAAAAAAAAAAAAAAAATCGAGTGTTCCTTCTCGCTTCTGGTTCCAATGGCAGCTCGCGATCCGAAAGTCTCCAATTTGCGAGGGTTACACAAGTCAAGTCTGCAGCCTGAGAGAGACATGTCTAGCACGGCCTATCAATGATATGCATATGGCTCGTAACCTCTGAGTTTCGAAAATTGGAAAGAACTTGTGGCAGAATGATCTCATTTGAGAGCTGTTCGGCCGAGTTGCTTCAGACACAGGGGAGGAGAGCCGAACTTCTCAAAATTGAGACGCGTTGAGTTGGAAAAGATGGACTTCGCAAAAAAGAGGAGTGTATTAGTATAAAGAAACCCGGAATCCCCGCTGGAAAACCTCTATGGCACAACCTTTCAAAGCTCTTTTCGCTCTTTCGTGGCTCCAAACCAGATACACATCGCTTCAGCTTCCTTCTGCACTAGCATCATTGACTTCAGGGCAAAATCTCCACTTCAATTCCCTCTTGCTAGAAAAGTGGAGTATTAAACACGCTTCGTCTTTGCACATTTATAAACTACTTTAAATACTGAAAGTCCCCTTAAGGAATTATATAAAAGAGATACCTAAGCGCAATTTATAATAAGAAAATACTTTAATTAGCTATTTTAGTAATGCGCAATAAAACGTTATATCAGTTGGAGTACAGAAATCGAGATGTTTCGCCGAGCGATTTCGAAATACCAGTATCTGCTTCACTATTCACAGAGACTCGAGCTCCTGTCTCGGGGTTTACGAAACGTATGTTTTTCCCCCACTTGTAAGGCCGAGAAGACTCCTGACAATTAACGCAGTTGGGTTTTGGTTTTCCCTCGTCGCAACGGACGCGGCGCTGACGACAGACCAAGCAGCCTGTGCGATGTCTTGTTGCATGGCCTGCTTGCCTGCTGCGCAATGGTATAGCTGTGTCAATTGATGCAACGTGACCGCTGGACATATCCTCTTGGTCAAATAAATCGCGGCACTCCACGTGTTGAAGCAAATGCCTACCAACTCCTAGAGGATAAGGGGAGCTTAGGTGAGGTGTCGTGGGTACATGTATACTATATGAATGACAAGGTGGAGAAGACCTCCAAAATTCGGGGTAAAGCACTGTGCATGACTAGCTGGATGCCACCTTTTAGCAAAGCTTTATGACAAACTTCGCCCGCTGACTCTATTTTTTTAGTACTAGAGTCTTTTCGCAGAGCCCTACCACTTGAGGCTGGATGGATTCAGAAGAAATGCATGATTTCATTGCTTATGAAGAGCTAATGACTTCTGAAGGGGTTTGCCAAGATAAGTATCTACGTCAAGACAAGTATCTTTTCAAACCAATATTAGGCAGAGCCTGCAAGGAATGTACCATGTATTTCCAGAATCGAAAGAAAGAAAGAAAGAAAAACCTGCTTAATGCAGAGTCCCTGACCAATGGCAACCCTCTACTACGCAAAAAGTCTAACGATATCTTGCCGACTCCTCCTCAGCACCACCGTCCCAGTCAAAGCTAAATACCAGCAAATAGAGAATCACGGATTCATAGGAATCATAGACCTCCACAAACTCGCGTACTTTAGTATGGGCAGTTTCCAAACTCAGCTATTTCATGTTTGTTAGCTTAATCAATCGGATTTGCTAAGTGAAATGGGATAAACTTACAAGCGGCATACCACATGATCAAATAAGCATCAAATGCTGGATCAGGTCCATGGTCTGCAGACTGCCAAGCGGCGTGAGAACCCTCATGAACGAGGACTGTTGCTTTTGAGGCATTGTTGTCCCCACATTGGTTAGGATCGGGAGCATGCCAGAAAAGAGAATAAAGGGTTATAGTCGCTCCAAGATCTGGTCTTCCAGGAACGTATGCCGTGATCGCGTAAGTATTGCCTGCATCCTCCCAAGTGCAAACCATGTTAAGGCTGGCAGCGGAGAACTCGTCCTTGATTTGGAGGTATCGGGTCCTGAGGATCCCTCGAACAGTTGGGTTCCAATAAGCAGAGCTAAAATATCTGATAAATCGTCCGGCCTGATAATCGTTCGGATTTTCAAGGGCCCTGATAGCAGCGTCACATAGCTGATGTGCCTCCTGAACGCGGTCCCAAAGGTAAAACTCAGGACCACATGTGGAAGATACATAGCGTTTGTCCAAGGCCTCTGCTGGTTCCAGAGGTGCCAGAGGTGTCAGATCCACGCTCTCCGGTTTCTCGAACGATCCCTTGAACTGCTTGATATGCTCCTTGGATTGAGTGTCAGCTAGTGTCTCATGTTGTAAAAGGATTGGTAGAACATACTTCATAAGTCACATCCGGGTCGAAAACAGACTTGGCCTCGGTGACAGCTGATGGGAGAGACGAGACAACAGAACCAAACGTCAACACGGCTAGTAAGCCAGCGGAGTTTAAGAGTTGCATCTTGAATAATGTTGTGTTTGGGAGGGAACGGTGAAGTGGTGAGAGGCAGAAGAGACTTCCAAGGCGTGGAGAGATGGCAAGCAATGAAGGTTGCTTGTCTATTATTTTGAAGGAGATTCGAAAGTTTATATACTGGAGTGAAATTGGGTCTGCTCTTACAAACCATGCGCTACATATTGAGATATTTTCCGGTTGGGTATCACATTGGGTTGTAGGTGCAGTACAATCCTTCGCAAGGATGGAAGCATAGACGGGGTAGATACATGGTTTAGGAAGGTCAAATGTTGGAGGATCAGGAGTCGCCGAGAGTTTGTCCCCATGTTTGTCCCCATGTCTGTCCCCATGTCTGTCCCCATTGAGAAGCTCAGTTTTCCCTCTTGGTAGGCAAACCGCGCTTCTCAAGAAGCTCATTACTCTTCCAAATCAAGGCAAAATAGCATTGGGGCAGACGTATAGGGATAGCGAGTATTTAGAAAATGAGCTTGAAGCTCTGCGAGCTCGAGCTTCGTAATTGCTTCTTTCATAGGGAACTGTGAAGGCCGATATATCTTAGCAAAATAACTGAATGGTCGCCGAAATGCCAAGCCTACCAGGCGTGATGCACGCGCGGAAACAGTACCAGTTCTTGGCCACGAAATCGGGCTTGGCTCTAGCCATGCGGCCATGAACAATATTGAAAAAGCCTGAAGCGAATTGAGTAGAGGGGGAATTGGGCAACTGCGCGATCTGGCTCGTCTGCCACTTTCAGATGCAGGGCCGCTCGAAAGTGGTGCTAAAGACCACGTTTTCGAATTTGGCGGCGTAACAGGCTACGTCTCGGTATATCTTGACAACTTTATCGTACCATGTATGTTGAAAGATCTCTCAGGACACCAAACTTAGTACAGGGCAGGAGGTGAACCTTTGATTGATTGGCTAAAAATAAGAGAAAAGAAAAGCTCGCGCTAGGTCTCTACATTTGGAGCTATCGAACTCATTTAAGCTCTGACTAGCTTCTACGGGGACGACCCGAAGCGCTCCCATTCCCGCGATCACCCCAGAATTTCCCGAGGCTCGCTTCCAGTAGACAGCCAATCACGAATTTGCCATTTTGACGAGAAGTGGAAATTGGCAGTTGAGGTTGAGCAAGAAGGGAAACATCAAGGCAAAGATGAGGATTGAAATTCGCTACAAAATCATTATTAAGAAGACTTCACAAGAAGAAATACAACGAGTTGATGCACACCGTATCGGACGAAAGAAACCTTGCAGCCCAAAGCCCGTCGCCGAGAAAAGTGGTCACCAACTTCCACCTGATTGCGGCGAGGACTCTTGGCGCAGTCGCAGGGGTTGTGATTGGAAAGCGCTTAATGATAAAGTACTGTGCATGAGAATTTCCAACCCTGCGCGTAATCGGGAAAGGCGTCGAGAGAGTATTTTTGTATGCGAGTGAGAGTAGGCGCCACCGAGGCCACCAATCGATGTTGTCGGGCTCGGGTCAAAAATATACGAGTGAGAATGGGGGCTAAAAGACGTCGAACATGACTCGAAACCGAATACGAAAGAAACCAGACTCGAGAGTCTAAATGAGAATTGGAAAGTTTAAAAGGATAGTAATAGGGAAGAGAAAAGATAAAGGAAGATGAATAGTTACGTTTATCCTAAAACCGCGAAGTAATGTGAGCACGACTAGCGCGCAAGCACCTCGATCAACACAAGTATTAGCATAATCATATCGATTAGCACAGGTCCGCTGACTACCACGAGCACGTCGTCTCTATCGATACGTGCTTTTCAATTCAACTGACGAGCCTTGCAAAGCAATTCACAACGAACCCAAGTGATATCCATTCATGTATTTGACTTCTTGAAGCGCTACTAGGATCGATGTCTTCACTAGCCAATTCAAAAAACCTGAGGAAACACCTCAAATAGTCAATTGATTACCTCAGGATATTCGTATCCCAAATCTTCGCATATTAAAAAACACTTAACTACTTATCCAACACCTTCAATGTTTTCGTACCCTCAAACCACTCCACTATTCTCCACTATCAAAAGATCACTAATCCGTAGCCTTAACATGCTACGGTAACTCATTGACATGTGAAACCTACGAAGCAGGCAAAGTCTCGACTTTTAGTTTTCGTAGGCCATTCTTTAGGTGACAATACTATTAAAAGCGCACGAGTCTTCATCTCAAAGCTATCGACAATGAGGAAATACTGATAGATATCATATAGGCCCTTGTAAGAGCCAACAATCAACAGAACCTGTATGGCGATATTCTGCAATCCACTCATTGCCTCGTCTTCGGTACACCACACTAAGGCGCGGATGCAGCAGTATGGGGGACCTATCTACGTAATCTTGCCCAGGGAATTGGCATCCGAAACACTGGAGTTACTCATGAACTCATGCATTGGTCAAATTCGTTTGTGAAACTTAGAATCAGCTTTGCTCAGCCAGCGCCGAGAAACCTCATCAGGACTTTCTTCAAAACAAGAAAGAAATACAACGTCGTGGTGTGCTAGTCCTATCCACAGACAAGATATCAAGTGGCTTACCAGATGCCCAGGTTGTTCCCGAGATGTCAGCTCGCTTCGGCACCGATAATGATCACGGAGTTGGTTGAGATGCAGACCATTTGGATCTCTGTGAGTTCGGAAACGCAAAGACTCCAAATACCTCACGGGTGCTCCAGGCATTCGTAGAAATGTCAAAGCTAATGGACGCTCTCGCAGAAAGTGCAGGTACGATACCCAATAGGCCTTCGGTGCCTAAGCAGTCTTACAACAACCTCAAAGGAACCAGCTTACTCGAAGAAAGGCTTGACGCTCTGAAGAGATGAGCCAAAATAGGGAAATTTTGCAGGTGGAGGCATGTGCTGATCAGACTTCGAACCTAGCCATGCTTAGCGTTAAAAATTCTTGATGCAATTGCCTCCTTTAGGCATTTGATGAGTCTCGTAGCTTCTCACGAATTCGTCCACTTCCCTTGGATTTTCAATTTTGATTCCACAGCCAGAACACTACTCCCCCACTACTCCTCAAAAGTTTCTTCAACCCTCGGCTCTCTCGATACCCAGGACATCTAAATCGAGCTCCTTCTCCCCAAACTCCTTACTTTGCGGCAACTCCAATCTGAAACTTCCGCTTACACTCCCCTCAGAGCTCACTTCGACACCATCCGCTGCCTCAAATCTCCAGTACTAGGTTGAGGGTTGGTCTCGGAAGGCGGATTCTCTGTTCGCGAGCAGCAGATCATGCATTTTCTCCCACCAGACCTATTTAATACAGTTTAGGCGATTGTTCAAGTAACTATCGAGCAGCCTGGTCTACAGCAATTCCAAGATGTGACTATCCTTCTCCATGCCAGCAAACATTGTGTTTTAGTGTGGGCCGAGTGTGAACCCTGTTTTGCAGCCCGGGCATGGCCCGCTGTATCTCGTGACGTGGAAAGGACTCACTGAACAGAGCATTGATGTGCTTGTTGCCTGGCTCTGGGGGTGAAGAGAAGACCAATTCCAGTGGAAGTACTGCAGTGAGAAGCCGCATCATTTGCTTTATCGACGGAGTTGTGAGACAATCCGGTTCGTGCGAGGAAAGGGGCACGTGCGGGAATGGGGGGCAGATCATGAATAAGTTAACTCCTTTATCCGGAGCACCTGGCTCCTGTTGTACCCGAGGACATAAGCGGATTGGACACGTTGTTCTCAATTCGTCACATTTATTTTATCATAAAACTGAAATTTGTACCGCATAGCTTCGATTTGTTATAGCGCTCAGGGCTTGAACAAAGACAAATACAAGCGTTTTGCAATTATTTTAGGAAATCATGACAGAATAGTGGGAATTGACTGGTTATAACCTAGAATTAGGCGTGAATTAAGACAAGTCTTGCGAATCCTTTTATCTGCAAGAAAACTCTTGGAGGTGCTGCACCTCAGATCTCCAAGTTGGGGGGTTCCCTTGCCGGTTGCCTGGGCGCTACGGACTTGGATTGCATTTGGGTTGTGCATACCAGCGAACTTTGCCGAGAGTTCAACCTAGGGCTTAGTTGGTGTTACCAGAAGCGACTTTGGGCATATATCGTGTGTTCAGATGTGCGCCCGATAACGTGTTAATGCTGGTATTCTAGCAAGTAGCATTTGATAAAGTCGATATTCTAAGATACTCGTTGGACTTATATAACCCGTTAGTAAAAGTGCTAGCGATTAATTATCGTGCTTTACTACGAGTTTTAAAATAAGGTAATAGTGTTACGAAGAAGAAGCATTTTGTAAGCTAGTTATATTTAATTATTAAAGTTAGTAGGTTATAATATCTTATATTACCTTAGGGAAATCGCCAAAAGAAGGGGGAGGTGGTTAAGTAGGGAAATTAAGAAAGTTAGGGTTAAGTGAAAATAGGGGTTCTAAGTATAATGTCGAGTTAGCTTTTATATAATTTGTCTTTAGTATCTAATACTTTACTAAACTATTATTTGATTGCCAAGCTCCCTCCTAGTAACTCGTCACTCCCATTTATCCGGCAATCAAATGAAATATTATAATGAAAGTATTTTCATCCTCTTAATAAAGTATTAAATCGATATTTACTAAGATATTTAGCTAAATACGTAGGTTTAGTAATTATATGCCACGCCCCTATTCGGGAGCAGGTTCACTTAGTTAAGATCTGCCTCAAACGCCGCTCTAAAAGATTTATCTTATTAAAAGTTAATTCTATTAATACTTATACTAGTAGTAAAATAGTCCTTCGTATTCCCAAAGTTATCCGAGCTTTAGTCCGCTCCTAGCCTTGCTCCTAGTAACAAATAACTTATACTTACAAAGTTTTCTTACACTTAATATTCCTCCGCTATAACTCCTATAAGTATAAAGCCGGTAAGTATTATATTAAAGCTTTGTCGGGTGTTTTAGGGACTACTTAAAAAGGATAAAGGGTATACTAAAGTGCCTTATGTGAATAGAGACTGTAGTTGCGGACTGGGATTATGACTACGCTATTAATGTAATAAAACAACAAGTAGCGAAATTATTTTAAGTAGCGAATATTTTAATACGAGCTATTATGCCCCCTCGCAAAGCTTTGCTAATTTTGCAAACAGGTCAACTTTACTACTATCTTTATCTTAAGCAAATAAAACGAGGAGACTTAGCAAGCGACGACTATCTTCCGCCCCTAGTATAGCGGCAACGGCCAGGATCAATCGCTGAGATAGACCGAGTTCGGGAAGACGAAGCGCACAGGAACCCCCAGCGACTACCTTCCGCAGATCCGCACCGCTTTCTACGATGAATTGAGCTTTTCCAGTTGGTGCACCAGGTTAACATTGGCGGGCGATTCGGACACAATCTCACATCACGCAGCATATAAAATTTGGGGCGCGTCGGAAGTTGTCAAACACAGGATTTGAGTTAATTATAGTGCAGAGTGTAGTGGCTCTTGAGAAGTTCTTAAGGGCAGATAGATGGAGGAGTAGCACGGGACCCAAATTTGTCCCCTAGACCGAAAAGAGAAGGAGGCGAAGGATTTCCAGAAGGAAGAGATCCAAGTCGGGGGGCCTGTCGGACTCGTGTGGGCAGCATCATACGCCGATAGTAGAAGAACATAAGTTACTCTTACAAATTCCGGAATAATGGCAGGACGGAGTCCTGTGCCACAAGCAGCGGCTTCCCCGTGTCCCCCGAACTTGTATATCAACGTCCAAGTAGGGTTACGAAAAGTTTCAAGGTGCTGGGCCGAGCCCAATGGAAGGGAAAGGAAGCCATGGCCGAGTTGTCACCTGGGCAAAATTATTGATGGGATGGTTTCAACGAGGAATATTTCCTCCAGTCATGCTGTGGTTAGTGCCGTCTCCGACATCCCCGATCCTCGACATCCCCGATCCCCGGGGTGGCTTGAGCCTAGCAGAGTGAACGAACCTACGTGTGGACCCTGCCAATGAGATGCACCGTGCATCTCTTGGAGTGCAGTAACCTTAACCTTAAGTGGCAGAAGCGAGTGATCATGACGCAGCCCAAACTGTGGGGAACTGCGGGGAACCCGGACTCCTGGGGAAATGCTATAATGCCTAATGCCTAATTACTTTGTACAGGTCACATCGAGGCGACGGGTGCATATGGTTTGTGGAGTCTTTGAATTTCCGTTGCTGAAGGACAAAGTTTCATCTTCCTACGGCAGGCGGTGGGCATCGGCGAGATGGCCTCGGGAAGGAAGCAAAATTGCTATTTAATCCCTCTCGTTTCCCGGAAGCTCAGAATCGGTAACACCAGATTGTCTGTGGTATCTCTGGGCATCATTCTCCCTTTCCTTTCTTGTCCTTCCATTACATTCTATTCACAATGCGCTTTCGTGCATTTCTGGGATTGTCCGCGATCTTACTCCATAGCCCTTATGTAGGGGCCGATTATACCACAACAGTCAATGCGAAGTCGAACCGTGGAACTTGGGACGGATGGGGCACTTCGCTCGCATGGTGGGCACGGGAGTTTGGCGATCGTACAGATCTGGCCGACATATTCTTCACCTTAAAGACGCAGACGTTCCTGGGGGTAAGCCTCCCGGGCCTCGGCTTCAACATCGCCCGCTATAATGCCGGCGCATCTAGCTGGAATACTTACAGTGGCGAGAGCATGGTGCAGTCTTCGAACATCATAAAATCTAGGCAAGTCGAAGGTTACTGGCAAGATTGGGGTAGTGCAGACCCGACATCGTCGAGCTGGAACTGGGCAGCCGACAGGACTCAGCGCCAGGCCTTGACCAATGCAATGGACAGAGGAGTCACGAGAGTCGAGCTGTTCTCCAACTCACCCATGTGGTGGATGTGTAAGAACCACAACCCGTCTGGTGCCAGCGATGGGAGTGAGAACATCGCGTCCTGGAACCTCGAGCAGCACGCCATCTATATGGCTACTGTCGCCAAGTATTTCAATGACAACTGGGGTGTGCAATTTGAGTCAGTCGAACCCTTTAATGAGCCTTCGGCTAGTTGGTGGAAGGCCAATGGTACCCAGGAAGGTTGTCATATCGATGTGTCTACCCAGGCAACGGTCATCAACTACCTCCGCAGCCATCTGGACAGTTTCGGGCTTGAGTCCGTAATTGCTGCGTCAGACGAGTCTTACTACGACCAGGCTGTTACAAATCTGCAAACTATCGGGAGCACGGCGATCAGCAAAATTGCACGCGTTAACGTCCATGGATACCAGTACGGAGCAGGAAGCCGGAATGGGCTATATAGCCTTGTATCTGGGGCGAACAAGGCACTCTGGAACAGCGAATACGGAGATGGAACTGCCTCAGGCCTGGATCTCGCCTCCAACCTCCTTCTCGATTTCCGGTGGCTGCTCCCCACAGCCTGGGTCTACTGGCAGGCAGTCGATGGTGATGGCTGGGGTCTCGTGGATGGGGACAACGATTCCGGTCAGCTCAACACAGTAAACCAAAAGTACTGGGTGCTGGCCCAGTTTACGCGACACATCCGCCCTGGCATGCGCATTCTCGATGGCGGTAGCTCCAACGTTGTCGCTGCTTATGATTCCAGCAGCAATAAACTGGTCATTGTCGCTGTCAACTACAACACGGCCCAGTATATCAATTTCGATTTGTCCAGCTTTTCCAAGCGACCTGCTGACGGCACTGCGGTGGTTCGTTGGAGTACCCAGATCAGTGGCGGTGATCGTTATGTTCAACATTCGTCGGATACCACTATTAGTGGATCCAAGTTCTGGTCATATTTCTCTACGAACAACGTACAGACTTTCGAGGTTACTGGGGTGTCATTGTGAAACCCATTAGGCTGTTAGCACTTCGATAAAAGGCTCGTCGATCCTTTCAGTCTGTCAAGATGAAACTTTCTTGGGTTGTGTGAGTGTGTCTTGAGATTTCCAAAGTGCCATCGAAATGCAAGTCTTGGAGAAAAGGGTTCGAAACTGAAAAAAAGATGTCAAATAATCTTCCATAGGGCTAGTCTGTGAATGGTGTTACGATTTTACCACTATATAATATCCTGTTTACACATATCATGTCATGAAATACTTAATCTCAGACTAATTACGGCCTAATTATGATGGCACGAACGAGACATAAGCTGAACGCTAAGACCAAAGTGTCGTATGCTTGCTGTCAATCTCGAGCTTAGTGGTTGAGGGTGACCCAAGGGGACGAGACCGTCGGACGTGGAGGTATAGTTACGGTAGGCGCTGAGCGTAGCTTCGCCGTATTGCAGGTCATGGGTCCTCATCGCTTGTATCTGAGGTGTCATTTGTGTTTATGCAATAGTAGGTTTCGCTACTGATCTCTGTGTGCGTGTCCTGGTGCCTCTGCTTCTCTCGCTGACAACGGCCAGGTCCATCAGTTCCTCCAGGTACATTTCCTTCACTGGCTTGAGGCCCCTGGCTGGATGGGGAAGACTTCAGGGGGAATACGTGCAATAATTTCCTTAGAGGAACTTATTCTAGTAAGCCTTCTTTGCAGTACATAATGAACCTTGGCTAATTTATACTGAAGGCCGATAAAAATCCTAGTTTACACGCGTTTGTCTATGATATAAAGCGATTCGCCCTATTTAACCAGACCATAATTGAGCAGGTATCCCTACGGCTTTACTGTTCAGCACTTATCTTTGCGCCAGAGAAGAGCATTGTTCGGAGAGAGTTTAAGAAGTATATACCACCCTAGATCCAAAATAAATCGAAAGTGCAAGCAAATTAGAACGCGACGCTACAAACGCTCCGGGCCACTCGGATTTGGTGATATTAGTTAGCTTCTCGCTTAACAGTAAGCAAGTCGTCTTTGCTTTACTAATAAGACGGTTCGGCTCTGGGACGCCGTTATAAGAGCGGCGTTATAAATACTTACGAGCTACCTCGGGTTATATTTATTTAATTGCTTTTTCGCTTAATAATAAGTAAATTGTCTTTAGTTTTAGCGATAAGATAATCCGGCTTTAAGACGCTATTATAAGAGCAGCGTTATAAATTCTCACGAGTGTAACGATTAGGAGTGCTCAGAGCCTCATTTCCGGTATACCGACTTAGCGAGTATAATCAGGATTAGACGAGCTAATAGAGTTTTCCCTTTGTATATAAAGCTTTATACTTTATATCTTTTTTTTATTAGTTATAGATTTTAAAAAACTCTTATTATCTTTATATACTTACTATTAATATGTAAGGCCGTTTTCTTATATAATTATTATCTTTTTAAAGTAACGTCTCAACCCCCTATTTCGCCCACCCCTGCATTCCGCCTACCTCGCTTAATTTCAATACTTTGTATTTAACACTTAATAACTTTATATTACGTTAACTTTTATATAAGATATTATAAAATCTAAATATCCTTTTAATTCTGATTCTATAGGTATAATTTGATGATCCCTAGTAGCGATTTGAGCCTCCTAAATAACATGTGTTATTACAAACTTGGAATTTAGACTAGTCTAGACTTTTCTCTTCTTCTTTAACCTTAACTACTCTAATCTTTCTTCTAACTCTCTAATCCTTATATTTACCTTTCTTAATTCGTAGTGTGGTGGGGAAGGCTTGAGGTAGGTCCTTTGTCACCTGGCCGGATAGGCTCTTTCCACATAAAAGAGCTCAACACTTGAAAACAACTCAACGAAGAGCTTTTTATAGATATTATTTAATACACTTTTTTCTCCTCCCCTCCCTCGACTTTTCATGCTCTTTAAATATATATTATATCTAGATTTGATCGATCCGCGATTTCTTACACCTAGAATCTCTCCCGTACCTTACTACATGCTATCTCTCTTGTTGTGTGGTTTATTGGGCTTTATCCCTCCCACAATACATTGGATCAGAGAGGAATTCCTGTTGAAGACCCAGATCCAAATGCAGGTTGTACTGGTGGGGGTCACGGAACTCACGTGGATGGTATGTCAAATCTTGGGTTACAATAATCCAACATTGCTAATATTCGAAGGTACTATTGGTATAGTTGACCCCGAAAGTTCGCCTTAGGGCTTAGTTGGTGTTACCCCAAAATCGACTTTGGGCATGTATCGTATGTTCAGATGTACGAGAGGAGCGCCCGACAACGTGTTGATGCTGGCATTCCAACAAGCAGCATGTGACAAAGTCGATATTCTAAGATACTCGTTGGACTCATATAACCCGTTGGTGGAAGTGCTAGCGGATGATCATTGTGCTTTGCTACGAGTTCTGAAATAGAGTGGTGATTTTAAGAAGAAAGCGCGTTATAAGAGTTAGTTATCTTCGATTATCAGAGTTGTTAGGCTTTAATATCTCTCATCGCCTCAAGGAAATCGGAAAAAGAAGGGGGAGGGGGTTAAGTTGGAAAAATGGGGAAATGGGGTCAGGTGAAAACAGGAGTTCTGAGCACAAGGTCGAGTCAGCCTCTATATGGTCTGTCTCTCGTGTCCAACGCTCTACTGAACCATTGTTTGATTTCCAAGCTCTTACCTAGTAACTCGTTGCTTCTTTAATTATCCGAGAATCATATGAAATATCACAATAAAAGCATTTTCATCCTCCTGATAGAGCGTTGAATCGATATTTACCATATCTAGCTGAATGCGTAGGTCTGGTAATTATATGCCGCGCCCCCATCCGGGAGCGGGTTCACCTGGCTAGGATCTGCCTCAAACGCCGCCCCGAAAGACCTATCCCACCAAAAGTCAACTCCATCGACGTCCATGCTAGTGGCAAGATAGTCCTCCGTATTCCCAAGGCCATCCGAGTTCTGCCCCGCTCCCAGCCTTGCCCCCAGTGGGACATGGCCTATACCTGCAAAGTTTCCCTGCACCTGATATTCCTCCGCTACAGCTCCCATCGGTACAAAGCCGGTAGGCATTGTACTAAAGCTCTGTCGGGTGTTTTGGGGGCTGCTTGAAAAGGATGAAGGGTATGCTGGAGTGCCTTGTGTGAATAGAGACTGTGACTGCGGACTAGGATTATGACCACGTTGTTGATGTGGTAAAGCAAAGGTCCTAGAGTCAGGGTTGACTTTACATAGCGCCGGATCATTTGTAGTTCGCTGTACTGAGTTAACTCTCTCCACAGCCTTTGCCACGCCCATGCCGGGGGGCGATGGCGTATTCTGCACGGATGATCTCCTTGGATTTGAGCTGGTGTCTGATGAACGTCGCGTCGAAGATACCTTCGCTTCTTCTGGTGCGACATACGTGTATATGTCTGTGCCTCCGCTCTCTTGAGGAGTTCCCTCATGAGAGACAATTTTTTCGAGGTCAGTATCGCGCTCATGAGAGCTTGTGTTGAAACGGCTGTCACTCTTTGATATTGTATCGATGTCAAGCCCCTTTGAAGCGTAGAGATTCTTCAGGGCATCCCACTAGATTTGTTGTTTAGTAATTCGAGAGATTGATGGAATCGAACATCAACGTACAAGACCTTGGTTTGTGGCCCAGTATTCCTTGAGCTGTTCAAGAATACAAACCGCGCCTCTGAAACGGCTTGTGCCGTACTTTTGCAACCTCCTCTGTGCGACAAGAGACTTGAAGTGCACAGTGCAAGCAACGAACATCGCATAGCCGATGATACTGGGAAGTCGTGAAATATCAGGGCGAGTGGTTAGAAGGACGGATGCCATATCTAACATCAGTGACGCATGCTTCACCGATTCTTCGGCCGATATCCGCACCAACTTTTTTGATACAAGAGGAGTTGACGGCGATTCAGAAAATAGTGGTACAATAGATGTGTGTAAAGCACAAGCACAAAGTCGATACAAACAATGGATCGAGAAAAGTCGATAAGGGTCTAGTTTTGCAGACGTGAGGGAGTCAGCTTGCTGATATCGGAGGTCGGGGTGGAAATTCTCAAAGACTATTCCAAGTCGCCGGTCGAGTTCGAAGAGTGTTGCGATTCTACCGGAGGGGTCTGCCGGATTGGATCCCTTGTGTTTGACAAAATGTTGAATTTCCCACCTGCAAATTGTCAGTTGATGACTTGCTCTCATGTGAATTGAACAGAACGCAATGAACACCATGAGTTCAACCTAGTATCCTCTTTAAATGGCCATACAGGACCGCAAATATTACATACCATAAATTGAATAGCTTTACCAGTTCACCCATGGTTGATGGGGGTGGTTTGGAAGCGAACGGGTGGAGAGACATGATTTTCCCATCATCATCAAAGCATTCTGAGGAGATTGGTGTGCCTGAAGAGAAGGATTCCTCATCAGAGGGCAATGGTAGGCTGACCGCTTCTTGCCATGGCGTAGTCTTGAAATCTGCATTGTCTTGGCTGATGCAGCTAGTCACCCAACATGACCAAAAGCACCTCGCCTTGATTTCGTTTAACAAATCAGAGCTATCTGAATCACCGTGTTGACTGTGTGGAATATGTAGATTTAGGAGACGAGCCGTCCTGTAAGCAGTATCTGGGAGCAGTCAGCAAAATGGAATAGTGGCATAGCGAATATTGACCACAGACGGGTGTGGATGTGAGTTCTGTCCGTTTGACCTCTGGAAAACCAATATAAGGCCAAGTTTTGACAAGCTTGGATAGTCTCAAGGCGGGGAACATCGGCCTGGAGCAAAACGCGTTGGCTCGCTGCAGTTGCCCACTCAAAGCCCTGATTGTAAGGGTCTGAAGTAGATATCATCGATATCCCGAGATCGACTCCATCCTCATCGCCACCTTGATGAGCGTGAATTTGGGAGGCGCCGAGAAAGCTAGGGTTCGGTTCAAGTTAGTAGCACAATTCAGCTAGGGGATCGAGCTTCAGGGTACATACATTGAAGCAAGAGCGAAGATGCTCAAGGCAACGAAGTCCGGGACTTTATTGGCATGGTAATCCGACAGAAACGTCGCTTTATGAAACAGTAAACTGGCATTGTACAAGCGGGAGAAGAAAATGTCTATCAGGAACAAAGCAACCTCGGGTGACGGTAGTGTTGTCCTCCTCAATACAGCATTAATGGGAGGTGTAGATGCACGGTAATCCTCTGGTCTGAGCTCTCTCTTGAGTCGATGGCCAACATCGGATTCGCGGCGACCCATAACATTGGTGGGTGTGGGTTGATGGAGGCCTGAAGCCTCGCCATCATCGGGAGCCTTTTGCCAGCCCTGGAGGCTATAGGTGCTTGCAGAACTTTCCGACTCGCGTTGAGCACGAGCTTTGGCATTTTGCACTCTCTTGGATGCCAGGAGTTTCCTGTCTGGAGGCAGCGGATATTCGCAAATGGCAGCGATGTTTCTGCATCTCTTGCAGGTTGGGAGATCTCTTGAGCAACGTAGCTAGGCAAAGCAAACCAAGAGGCTCAGGTTAGCGTGTGGGCCCTTCAAGAGTCGGTCATTGGATGGACGAGGGGGGAGATACTACTCTACCTTTTGTTTACGGCAGCGTGAACAGGCTTGTGGGGGTTTCGGGGTAGGATTGGGGGTAGGATTGGGGGGAGTAGTCGTGGTAGCAGTGGCGATGACGGTATTGTCGTGGTGGTGCCCCCCTCGTCCACTTCGGTGTGTTGAATGGGGGCGGACTGGGGGGCCATCAGCATCTCCGGCAGATGCTGATGTTGATGCTGATGCTGATGCTGCGACGAGTGGACCACCACCGGTCGAAGAATTTAGCTTATCGGCATCCATGGGGGAGGGGACTGGTCCGAACGAAGACAATGGAAGATCAACAAAAGATCGGGGTTGTTGATATGATCTTGAGAAGCAATGCACTCCGACATGAAAGTTTAATTGAATAAGTATGGGGGTGGGGGACTCTGGGGACTCGGGGAGTAAGGAGGGAGTCAAGGCAGGCTGGGGAGTCAGGGGAGTCAATGCGCAGAAAGTGCCAGTCAGTGCAGTACAGTAACTACTCGAGTAAGCGAGCCACTGACTGGAATGAACCATAACCTGTAAGTTTTAGTGTAGGTAAATTGGGTCCAAGCACCCGCCCCAAACGCCCAAACGCCCAACAAGCCACGTCCATCGGCCCGAACTTGCTGAAGCGAAGTGTGGTGAAGCGAAGTGTAGTGAAGCGTGAAGCGAAGTGAAGTGAAGTGCTCTACTCCGAACGCTTCTGAAAAGAATCCTAACTTAATCACTTCTTCCTGGGGCAAGCTTCTAACACTGCTGACTCTACATACTCGCACCTACTAAGCGGCGCTCGAAGATAGATAAAATTAAATAACTTATAGACCTAATAAAACATCGAAAATACTTCGTACCGTCAACGGAACAAGCCAGCCACGCTCATCCATCGGCCCGAACAAACACGCTGAAGTAAGTGCTCCTGCCCCGATACAGCACAGCACGGAAACCGGAAGTGTTTCCGATGTTTCAGCGCTATCTAATTCACATTCGAGCGCTGCGAGGCTAATCAGCCATTTAGGGGCTTGCCCCAATGTAGAAATGATTTGACATTCTGATAGAAGTCTTCTGATAGCCTTGATCTTGGTGCGGTGAGGTGAGGGGATCAAAGACAAAGAAAGGCACTCTATTCTAAATTCAACTAAACCCAGTCTAGCAACCAACAAGCAAGATTCGGGATTCGCTGTCGCCATTAAATTGTTGAGTCTGGGGAGACGCTCCGTACCCTTCCGCACCAGCACCAAAAAGTCTTCATATATCTAGTGGCGTGCTAGCCAACCTTCGAGCCTTCCAGACAGACCCATTTTGTGTGAATTCTATTTAATATAAAAAACGAGAGAGATACATATATACACCTTCTCCCTCTTATTCTCATCCCCCGTCAACCGGAGGTTCAGCTTCATCGCACCAGAAGCATCATATCACCACCACTATGGCCGCCGTCATCCCGCCTCAATCCGCCGAAAAAAGCAACATCGACGCGGCCGAGAACGAGAACATGAACGAGAAGGACGTGCCCGGCGAGGTTGAGCAGGTCGAAGGCACCGTCAGGCTCTTTCATAGCAATGGCCAGATCCGCAAGATCCCAATCCCGTCCAACGATCCTCGTGATCCCCTTACATGGCCTACCTGGCAACGGGCCGTGGTTCTGGTGTCTCTCTGCGTATTTGGAACCGCGGGCTTTGGAGTGGTGCAGTCAACGCCTCTGTTCTTCTCGGAAATCATCCCAGAGTACATGCGCGAGACCCGAGGGGTAGGGACAACCAACCTCCATTTTCATTTCCATTCTCTCTTCGGCCTCGCATCTTTCTAACCCTTCTCCAGAAATTTGATCCAAGCAAGATCTCGCAGCTTGCAAGTTATCCGTCGCTATGCATGGGCATTGGGAACTTCCTCTTCGTGCCCCTCTCAATGATGCTCGGACGTCGAGCTATCTTTCTCCTCAACAATGCTCTCATGTTTGCTTCAATTGTCTGGGCTGCGAAATCCCTCGATTTCAGTAGCCATCTTGCAGCGAGATGTCTCCAAGGCTTGAGCTGTGGTGTTGCCGATTGCTTGGTAGGTCACCTGTTCGCCCGTGACCCATGAATGCAGTTCTAATGGCTGTGCTAGCTTCCAATCATGATCCTTGACATGACGTTCCTCCATCGCCGTGGTCTCTGGATGTGTAGGTCGTCGTCTCCCAAAAATCCGAGAGTATGCTAACATCTCTCTCCTCAGCTATCTATTGGGCATCCACAGCAGCAGGCTCTACTGCGCTTCTTGTCGCAGTTCCCTTTGCTGTTGAGCACGCGAACTCACCCTGGAGAACGAACTACTGGTTTTGGTCCGGCTTTTCAGCCTTCTCCTTCGTCGTCGCTATCTTTTGTCTCCCAGAGACCCTCTACCTGCGAGCTTCGGCTCTCATAGATGGCCAGTTCGTCATCACAGATCAATACGGAAATGTCTCGATTGTCGCAGCAGAAGCCGCTGCAGGCCTGAACCTCCAACAAGACGCTCCAGAAGACAGTCCTCCCTCCTCAATGAGCTATTTGAGTCAACTATCTCCAGTCCAGTATCAACAAAATGGACTGCGGAGATTTTATATGACTTATGTCGAGATGGCAGTGTCACTCTTAAATCCATCTGTATTTTGGGTGCTCATCCTCAACTCCCTCCTCTTCGCAGGCCTCGTCTCCCAGTCCCTCACTTATGCAACTCAACTCGAGCACCCGCCATGGAATTTCTCTTCTGCCGCCGTGGGCACTGCTCAAGCTGGTTCATTCTTTGGGGCTCTGATTGCACTTGGGCTCTCGGGAGCCACCGTTGACCGTACCTCCGGCATTTTGACACGACGGAATGGGGGACTGAGAGAACCGGAGCACATCCTGCCTAACTTCATCATACCTGGACTTCTCGCCTTCGGCGGCTTGGTTCTCTATGGCATTGTAGCAGGCAATCCCGAGAAATATCCAGGTTCTGGCTGGATTGGCATCCATATCAGCTTCGGGATGTATTATTGTGGTTTTGTCGCGCTCTCTGCCATTACTGGCGTTTGGATCGGAGAGTCTACTCCTCATTGGAGCGGGGCTGCTTTGGTGCTTGTCTGTGGTGGCCGAAACGCGTTGAGCTTTCCCATCAGGTACATTATATTCCCCCCGTCTCTCAACTTTGAAACTTGTCACATGCTAAATTAATATCTTTCAACAGTAACAACTTCCCGCGCTGGATCGCATCTCAAGGTTTCCAAAACGCATATATCGAACTCGGGGCCGCTCTCATTGGAGTCATGTTCGTTGGTGGGATACCGATGTTCCTGTGGAATAAAAATGTGAGGAGGGTTTGGACGAAACATTTGAAGTTCAATCTCAAGTGATAGACTTCAAGCATCATATGTGAATTGCCATGGGTCAAAAGCTGAGTGGTTTGCTGGGATGGCTTTGTGTCGGAGGCGCTGGATATGACTTGTTCCCAGATGACATTTCTCAGCTAGGGGACTTTTAAATGTTGAGGTTGCTGTATATTGTTTATAGTGTGGCTCTAAAATTAAACTTGTCCCAGTTCTTATCTGATGGACCATTTTGACTTCTGTGGAATGGGTGAATTTTGAAACGTCAAGATTTCATCTTAACATTACCGTACTATCTATCCGTCATACTCTCTGTGTCTTGATTATTTCAGTCCGAATTCCCAAGGTCTGTTTCAAACTCATGCCATGTATTCCTGTCTATTTAAGGGTAAGCGAAGTGGCCTCAAGTAGCCATCTCCATACCCCTTCTAACCAACACCCTCAACCCCTCATCACAACTCCCAAGCCCCCTCCAAAAAGTCCCCATGTGCATACCAAACAAACAAATCATTCCCCTCATTCCTCTTACACTCCGCAATCCTCGCAATTGTCTTCCTCGCCGTCGCTCCACACTCATGCAGACTCCCACTCGGAAACAAAGCCTTCGGCATCTTGCCAAACGGTGCATCAGGCCAGTAAGTAAACAAATTACAATGCGCGCAGTCACCGCCCAAAAGCACCCACTTCCACTCGCCCTTCTTCGTCTTGACTCTTGCTAGAGCAGCAAGGTTCCCTTCCATATGCCCCGGCGCATCGATCAGGTAGAACGACCCGTCGTCGAAGAAATCATATGCGTGCGGGAACGGACCTAACGGGTTCCACACCGGGGAGGATGAGGATGCAGGCGGCAGTTCAGAGAGCGGGAAGGAGCGCAATTCCGAGTCCCAGATGCGGCCGTCGAATTTCGAGTCCGGGTTTCTTGGGAATCCCGGCGAGCAGTGTGAGCTGCTTCCAGGGCCGACGATCATGTTGGAGTTTGAAAAGGCGGAAGGGAGCGGGTGCAGGTGGTCCCAGTGGCCGTGGGATATAATTACGTGCTTGATGGACGCCGGGTCGACGTTGAGGGATCGCGTGTCTTGCTCGATGCTCGTCTGCGAAGGGATGGGTTTGAAGTGCTTGTGTAGGCCCTGGATCAAGGGAGGATAAACAGACAAGTCCTGTTGAAATATCAGCACCCACGTAGATCAAGGGGGATGTATCACTTACATGGCTGATACCCATATCAAACCAGAAATTTGTGTCGGTCTTTGGATGTCGAAGGAGAAATCTCCAGGAGGTTGCCGTGGAGGAGCCTTGTGCATCTTCAACTAAGGTGGCGCAAGGCGTCGCCATCCTCCCTGTTGCAAAGGGCGTGATCTCCACGTACGAGTTTGCGTCTGATATCTGGCGAGGCAGCATTCTATTCTGTGCTGGGCTCATCTTGCTTTGAGATTTCAGGTTCGTCCGAACGAGGAAAATCTGAAAACAACTGTGATGATAGATGCACAAGGGGGAATAAGTGTACAGCGTGGATAGACCAGACCATGAAAGTGGACTTGATCTCCCTACCTCCCCACTTCGGTGGTAGATGCTGAAGTCTGTAATAATACGATCATATTACTCTGGTTCGCACGTAGTTTCTCACCCCAGGCCTCCTCTCTTGAGGTCTAGGTCGTTGTCGGTAGCCATTCCGGCATATCTTGAGCTGTATAGGCTGCAGCTATCCACTTAACAGTCTTGGGGCCATATACTCATTCCCAGTAAAGTTCTAGAAAATATCACCTGGCTGGGGTAAAGTCGCGGCAGTTTTCCATGGAGTTCGCCCCAACTGCTCGAGTTCGGTCCGATGATTCGGAGGGATGACTTAAACTTCCAACGGCAACTACCGAACGCGGTGAGCTAAAGTGGAATACCAAGTGGAATCAGAGAGTCTAACTTTAAAGTCGCCCTCAATATGTCAATATTTAGCTCAAAACGGATTCCTGTTTGAGTCGAAGAAAGGAGAGCTGAATCCAATCATGCACGTGACCTTCCCGATCCCAATCCCCACGGGGTCTCCATTTCCAGTCACGAACATTCCCTTTGGAATTTTCAGTACATTCAAAAGTGTGGGTCCCTCCCTTCAATCCTCATGCCCTATTCGATTATGGTCTAACAAAAAGTCAGCCAGAGAAAAGAGTGGGCATTGCAATTGGAACTTACGTTCTAGATCTTGCCTTTCTCGAACAACACGACTTCTTTTCGAATGCCCTTGACGATGAATATATTCAAGCCACCGAGCCCGGGGCTCACGTTTCCAGAAGATCCCTCTTCCAGCAATCTTCTTTAAACGCGTTTGCGTCCCTCCCCTCACCAACTCGCACCGAAGTTCGAACGAGAATTATAACTCTCCTCCAAGACAAATCCTCGCTGCTGTTCACAGATCCAGACTTCAACAATGCAGCTTTCCATTCGCAAGAAGAATCTACGATGCACCTACCCATGCAAGTTGGGGATTTCTCCGATTTCATGTGCTCTCGCGTTCATGTCGACAACGTGCGTTTGATTTCCCTCCCCCTCCCTTACATCCTTCATCTGATAATCCCAACCCAGTGCTCCAAGCTAGCCGGTGTATCCACGCCATCCAACTTCTACGCTTTTCCGACAGCTTACAACGGGCGATCGTCTTCTCTCGTGGTATCCGGAACACCCATCCTGCGCCCCCACGGCATGCTCCTCCCCAACCCCGCTTCCCAAACGTACGAATTCGGTCCCAGCAAACGTGTAGACTACGAGCTCGAGCTTGGGTTCTTCGTTGGTAAACCCGTGCCTTTTGGCGAGAGGATTGTGAGTGCGGATGAGGCGAAAGAACATATATTCGGGTTTGTGTTGCTGAATGACTGGTCGGCGAGGGATATCCAGTTTGCGGAGATGAGGCCCCTGGGGCCGTTCAATGGGAAGGGGTTCGCCACTACGATCTCACCGTGGGTTGTTACGCTTGATGCGCTTGAGGAGGCGGAGGTGGAGATTGCTGATGTGGAGGCAGCGGCGAGCATGGCTGGGCGGCCGCAGCATTTGAGGCACGAGAGTAAGAAGCAGACATGGAGTATTGGGGTTGAGGTTAAAGTGAGGAGAAGTGGGTGGGAAAAGACAGTTACGGTGGCAAGGAGCAATTTGAATGCCTTATATTGGAGTCCCGGGCAGATGCTAAGCCATCACGCGAGCTCGGGGTGTGGGTTGAGGACCGGTGATTTGCTTGGAACGGGGACGATTTCTTCGCTGGGAAAATTTGCAGAAGATGAAGTATCGACGTTGGGTTGCCTACACGAGTTGAATATGGCTGGCACGAGGCCCTTTATGCTAAAGAATGGTGAGGAGATCACTTGGATTGAGGATGGTGATGAGGTGGTTATGTCGGGGACAATTACAGGACCACATGGGAGCGTAATGGGGTTTGGAGATTGTACTGGGTTGCTTGAGAGCACAAGAGCCAAATAGCACTCTGGAAGAAAACATCTAATAGTTTAGGAAACTTTGGCTTTGGGTCTAGATGGACTCAAATTATATTCATCTCCCGGGGATAATCATCGAGTATCCACATCACATACTCCTCGTGTGCAACCTCATGTGCAACCTCAAGATGATTAGGCATGATTACCCGCATATGCAAAAATAGCTGATGAAGTTGTATTGTGATGAAAGTGGGTAAATAAGAGGGGTATTTCGAAAGAGTACAAGTTTTGATACTGTGAGTGATGTAGGGCTCTGAACGTGAGGTGGCTGCTGACGTTTGACAAATCGAGCGAGGTTACGCTCACACGCCACGGAAGCAGCATACCCGTAGGTTATTGCCAATCGAACAAAAGTTTGTCATCCTTAGAGTTAACCTTGTGAGCATTCTCGTGTATCCCGATGCTAAGCTTGTACTTCTGTAAGCTGTCGATCCCGGGAAATGGGGAATGACCGCGCACAGGCCCCAGGGACAACGGGGAGGAAGGACCGAGAACTTGAAGAGCCTGATCGAATTTCATAATCCCGGTATGCATTTTCTCGCAAATAA
Organism: Leptodontidium sp. 2 PMI_412; assembly: GCA_021432625.1. Classification (NCBI taxonomy): domain Eukaryota; kingdom Fungi; phylum Ascomycota; class Leotiomycetes; order Helotiales; family Leptodontidiaceae; genus Leptodontidium; species Leptodontidium sp. 2 PMI_412. The sequence goes on from MU270409.1 coordinate 106,389, forward strand.
CCTGTTCATTGATGCGTTTCCGCATTTGAACAGGGCCTGTGAGTACATCCTACCGACCAGTGCTGATAACCTATGTCCTTGTTCGTTTCAAAGTCAACCCTGTCCCCCACGCACAAGACGTCATGTAACGCCCCAGATGTTACTTCCTGCTCTTCCAACTTTTGTAGGCCTTCACATGTTGAACGTTTTGTTGAATAAGATCATTACGTTCCAGCAAAGGGAATTTGTTAGTGGTGGCCCCCAACCCTATTTTCAGAGCTGATGCGCGGCAAAGAAGGCGAATCAACAACGTAACCGATGCTCGCTAATCTCCCGCCCTGGACGCATGCGCTTCGTTTATGTAGGAAAATCCTTTAGATCCATCGCCAAACTCTATTCTTCCACAAAATCTGAGTAAGCAGTAAGACGACTGAGGTTGGGTTACCGTGCCACAATCTCCTTAGACATGACTACATCATAGCTAGGTAACATAAGTATAAAGGTAAGCCCTTGCTACAACGACTGGGGTTTCAGGGTAAATATTCAGAAGATCTCTCTTCCTTTCAAATTTTCCTTGAAATTCAGTTCAGCCTCAACTCTTCAGTCGTGCTCTATTCCCTCAAACAAGATGCTCGCACGTTTGACGATCATTTGCCTTTTGACAGCGGCAGCTAATGCAGTTGATACAACTGTCGACCCCCAACTAGTTACATCTTTGAAAGGAGCTGCAACACAGCTCGACCGCCTGAAGCTTCTTACGTCGGACTCCGATTGGCTTTTTGACTTCAAAGCCCAGAAAGGATATACTTACACCCCTGGATCCGTAGTCAACGCAAATGCCGTGAGTGACCCTCGGTCTCCTCTCCCTTTGAAGGTTGCTCTAACACTCGCCAGGCAACCTTTCCAGCCCTCACCACCATGGGCATGACTATGGCAATGCTGAATCTCGGTCCCTGCGCCATGCTACCACCACACATGCATCCCCGAGCAACCAATCTCGTGGTGGCTGTCGAAGGAACAACAAACACATACATGGTTGAAGAGAACGGAGCGAGGCTGGTCAAACAGACTCTTACCCCAGGAAAGATGACTATATTCCCTCAAGGAAGTCTGCATACGATGCAGAACACTGGTGCGATGCTCCTTCCTTTACAATTGGGAATCAAACTGACTTCTTCAGGCTGTACAAATGCCACTCTCATCTCAGCCCTTAATTCCGAGGATCAGGGAACGCTGAATCTGCTGAACAGCTTGTACATGTTCCCAGACGATCTCGTCAAGGCTTCATATGGCGGGGAAGACTCAGGCCCAGCGGCCAGCGGCATACCACCAGTAGGAACAGGAAGTATTGTTGGCTCGGCGGAGTGTCTTGCTGCTTGCAAGAATGGCGGTTCGTACACTGGACATTGAGAAGAATACCATCGATGTTGGCAGATAGAAGAGCCGAGCCGAGTTGAGGTGGGAATGATCTGGAGCAAAGCAACAAAGTAGAGCGTTAATTTCAATGATTCAACGAATTTAGCGTTGACCCTCAAGTATACCAAATGGCAGCTGTATTTGCAACACGAAATCGATGTTGCCTTGACTTGGGTTCTTTGTTTGAACTTCCACTCGCAGGCCGATTGGCAACTCACGAAGCACTACATTCTCATCCCCCTCGCTTATGAAAACCGGTCTCTGTACCAAACTGTCTTCCTTTGCCATGGGGCCAAAAGGATAAATATTGAGAGTGTTGACGTTGATGTTGATGTTCGCTTCGCTTGGGGATTTGAGCTCGCCTGAGTACAGGGCAGCAAGAGGTGAATGCGGGGCGAATTCCGCTTTCTCGAAATTTATTTCTTTCCCCGCGCACCCAAAATAACTTACAACAAAACACCTGTGGTAGACAATCCGCCAAACTACAGGTATCCACAGCCTCAAAAATGCCCGCATCCGGGAGCAAAGCAACAGAAGATCTCGAAACTCTCAAATCGACTGTTGCGACGGCTCTTGCGCTTCTCGCCCAGCTTCAAACACCAGCTGCTCCCACTGCAAATGCGACAACCACACAAGTCCACGCCCTCGATCTTGCCCACGATGCAGCGTCCCTCATACGTGCCCACTCCACGAAATTGTCGCTCCTCATAATCAACAAACCCTTCACGGCATCTGCGATCACCACCGTGCTGCGAGAACTTGTGAGCGGCCCTCTCCCAGGACTGGCCTCGGCGGTTGAACATTGCGATGGCGCGAAATATACAAAGGCGATGAACGAGGAGCTGAAGTACCAGGCTGGCAGAGTCTTTACGGAGTTTGGGACTTTGGTCAAGGCTATACCACTGGATGGCAAGATACTGAGTGATGATGCAAAGAATGGGACAGGGTCGTCCAAGGGCAAAGGAAGTCTGGCTATGACTGGAACTGTTTGGCAAGCCTGTGATGCGGTAGTCGGATTGAAGGCGTTGGGAATTGCAGGACTGGTTATTAAGAAGGCAGAGCAGTACAGGGCGACTCTGAAGGATGCGCTGGAAGAGTTGCAGGAGTGGGGAGAGGAAGAGTCCGACGGAGAGGATGATGAAGGAGACACGGGAAGCGTTGACGAAGATGATGCCCAAGCAGCGGTTGATGGTATGTTTGGGAATCAACGGCATATCCCCAGCGACGATCCGGAAAAGATTCGCCCTCGATTGGAGTCTTCATTAAAACGACTACGGCTCCTAAGTCTGATGTACCAAGCAGTGGTGAAGAGACGCTTCAAGACACTGCCCAAGCTTCCACTTCCCGAATACACCGCCGAACAACGAGAAGATTCAAATCAGAGTCCAAAGGTCGTTGTTTGTGTTGACGAGGTACTCGATTTGATGAAGGTTATACCGGACATGGTTGACGAGCTGGCCAGCGCTTTCTATGAGCTGGATGGGCTGGATATTGATGAACGAATGGACCAGTGCTTCAATAGTGGACTTGCAGCTGCGCAGCTCTTGGTCAGAGATTGGAAGGGCAAGGAAGACGAGTTCACTGCTTGGGTGAGTAGTCTGCGAGATATCGAGGCACAAGTGCACGGTGCTAATCATGACCAGGTCCAGAAGTTCCAGCTGGCTATGAACAAAGAAGTGCGGTCGGATTAGCCTTGGGGAAGCCCAGAACAGATAATGAACATCAGATGACAGTTCCCGAAAGGCGAAACCTGTAGATGATGCTTGTTGGCGATCAGACTCCATACGAGTGCTTGGACACCTCTCTGAGACGTGAGACGAACTTTGCCCCAGCTTTGTTCTCGGTATGCACCGGACATCACAAACCGACGTATTCTTCAACATCTCAAGAATATCTACTATTCCTCTATGAGAATGCAACACGAAATCAAAGTTGACGAATATCTGGTGTACTAATTGCCCATAAATTTCTTTTATTACTTTCAAAGCATAATTTCAAGTGGGATTCAGCAAGTCTGGGCCGACTCAGTCAAAGTTGATCACCAAGGCCAAGGCGTGCACAAACAGAATCCCGCGCCACCCCCTTGCCTTCAGGCCTTCCGCCTCATGGTTTGATACCTTCTTCCTTCCAATGATATGGTCGGTGTTTATTTTTGATGCAGTTTCAAGTTCTTGTTAATGCCCAAGGAACCCCCCATTTTCACATCAACCGCTCTCCGACTTCTCATTTATCGTGATTCAAGCCGCCATTTGAATCTATTTGATTCTGATTTTGAGCGGATCTCGACTTCTATTCTGTATTTATTTCATCAATGCCATTTCTCTTTCCTTCCAATGTCTACTACAATACAATCCGAGGCTCCCTTCGCCATCACAACTACGTTCACGGCCCCGACACAATGCGCAGAATCTGTTGGTGGTTTAACGATGTTGAAAAATGATGGCTTCAGGATATGGCTCAATCATCCATTGCCTGTCCCAGGGACGACAATTACCTCCTGCTATGCTCCTGAATTTGCGTCTAGCTTTCTGTTGGAGAGGGGTGGGGTATCGCAAGCTGCGATGAGTCCAGTAGTCTGCCCCGCGGGATACACAACACAGGGGCCTTTCACATCAAATTACATTGCATGCTGTCCTAGGTACCGAGCATTCAGCTACCCCGTGGTGATTTGCGCTGACCATCTCCAGTGGCTGGGATGGACTCGCACAAGCTGCCAATCCGCCTTCAGATCGACCTGCATTCGGTGGAACTTGCTTCAGCAACATATTCGGCTCGACGATCCGGATCACCTCATATGATGACTCGAGTGTCAAGGCCTCTTCATTGTTCACAGCAACAAACTCCCTGGATCAGGCATTCGCATACCCATATGAAGGATTTGCTCTCGGAGTGGCAATAGTCGCAAGCACAACCCCTCCTCCTCGATCACGACCCACCTCAACAGCAACCTCAACCTCAACTTCAACATCCATACCAGGTTCGCAGACTGGAGTATTCTCGAACTCCTCCGACGGATCGGGTTCATCAAACGCGGGGGTGCTGGCTGGAGCAATTGTTGGAAGTATCCTGGCAGCTTTGGTCCTGACAGGTATCATCGCCTGGGCACTTCATTATCGAAGAAAACGACTCTCAACGCATGCTCTGAATCCGAATTCCAATTTTCCAGATTACGGCTCTCATATACGACTGAACAACGACAGTCCGACACCGATGGTGTATCTGAGCCAGCCACCCCGAATGATGGTAGATTATTATGGCGCGAAAGGGACAGACAGAGTCGCAGTCAATCGGTACGATGATAACGTTTCTCATGAACTACCAGTTAGCGCTGCCGCGATCGACCTACAGCAGAACATTCCCGGAGAGTTGGAAGCGCAAGGTGTGGCTGTGCATGAGATGGATGCTGGCCACAGGGTTCCGAACATCCGTGTGAAGAGCTTGCCGGATCTGCCCCCTCGGTCGTAATGAATACTTGTTTGGTTTCTTCTTTCGTTGTACGTATTTATATGGGAGTAGGGAGTTAGGCGTCACAGGAGGAACAGTCACCCGGAGATTGGCTTGGACTGAATTTCGGCCATATACAGTGTAGCTGAAGTCATCTATTCGGCTAGACCATAAACAAGGGCTGAGGAGCTTCTGAATGGAATTCGTATAGCACTTATCTACACAATTCTCTTCTTCTTTTTCTGTCATTTCACCGAGCCCTCCTTCCCTTTGTCTCTCATATCTTCCCTGGCTCCCCCCACCAGTTCCGGAACACGTCAAATTCCCCACCATGCAGTCCCCTGCCGTGTCACCTCGAATTGGCAACGCCGAGAGGCTAAAGTCAGCCACCAGAAGATGTTCGGGTTAGCACATGCCTGGCCATCTGTTTTCCAACGCCCACGCAACATAGGAGTCGTCCACGATCCGTTCAACGGCTTTCTAGCTTCAAGCCACTCCAAATCAATCATGTCGAACGTATCTAAAGCACCACCAGTCGTCGCACTCGCACCCTGGACGCTTAAGGGAACAATTTACTCATTCATGTTTTACGTCTCACCCTCTTCAGCCCAGATTCTCCAGGACAACAAATCACTCCTTTACTCACCGCTTGAAGCCTCCTCCAAGTTTTCAGACGGCAAACTGGTTGGTGGTCTTGCATCTGTACAGATAATTCGGTATACCGAGTCTCCCGTCGGCCCATATGATGAACTAGTTCTTGTTCCGGGTAAATTTGAGTATGAAGTCGACGCCAAAGATAAGGATGTGAATCTGAAGCGCGAAGTAAAGAGGAATCTGAGAGTGACGAAGATCTATGTCAGTCAAGAGGCGACTTGTTGGAACGGGAGGAACAGTGAGTTATGAATTCGCCATTTGAATATGTCAGCGCTGACAAGATAGATTGGAATATCCCCAAACACCTCGCGGACTTCGAGTTCAAAACCCTCCCAAACAATGCAGTGCGCATCTCAGTCTACCCTCTTGAATCACCCAGTCCAGGATCTGAGAGGACGAGATCCAAATCTCCGTTCTTCTCGGCAGTTTACATGCCAATTGGATACGCACCATCGTTTCCTCTCTCAACTGGAGCGGCGAAGTACGTTGGTGTAGATTTGACTCTTGTGCAGCCGCCTCTACCAAGTGAAATCAATTCTTCCGGGGTAGAATTGGTGGGTACGGAGCAGTGGTGCAGTGTCATGCCGCATGAGTGGTCGAGCAAGGCATCGCTGGGATGGTGGGATCTGAAGAGGGGAGAGGCAACTGAAGAAGACGCTCTACTTCATACTGGAAGGGACACCGAGGAGCAGGAAACGGGGCATGAGAACTGGTGGCCTGGGCTCAGCAGGTGGAGAATTGGGCTGATGATGGAGGATGCCACAATCAACTTTCCAGAAGGGAAGCACTGGGCTGGACCTGAAGAGTGAGGCTGCTGAGGCATTTTCGATGCGATAGATTTATCAGTCAGTCTTCGTCTAGTAATGTGAGAAAAAGCTACTTTGTTGCTTCCAATTCTCGGACGATCACATTTGAAATCGTTGGGATCTTGACAGAGGGTTTTGCTGTCTTCAAGAAGCTATACCACCACAGGAGGTATTCTCGCCAGCTAGTCGTTTTTCTGTTGCGGACGTTTACATAAGAACTTATACCTGTGGTTACTGCAGTTTGAGGCTCAGGTGCTTTTAGCAGACTAACTAGCCCTGGTGCTACTGGAAAGGATGATACGGCTGTGGAACGGCCCGTTGGCCTATCGTTTGACGTCCCTTTATCTCTCAAAGGTGGGATGAGGGATTCCCCCTTATATTGGCTTGATGTACTCGTAATCGACGAGTTTATTCCATACACTCAAATACGCAGCTTTCTTGTTAACAATGGCTCCGTCAGCGACCGATCAATCGTCACCTTCGAAGACCCCACTCACGTACAAAAGCGGTGATCCAAGCCTGACTCTCCCAGAAGATGTCCCGACCGGGCCTCCGATATTCGAAAACAAGTACGAAGAACGAAAATACCTCAAACACCGGTTAGCTCTTGCATTTCGAGTCTTCGCTAAATTCGGGTTCTGTGAGGGAGTTGCTGGCCATATCACACTCCGGGATCCCGTTGACCCAAAGTGCTTCTGGGTAAATCCATTCGGTATGTGCTTGAATGCCCAAGGTAACACATGCTCACAGAGACAGGCTTGCACTTCTCGCTCATTACTGCTGACGATCTGATTCTCGTCAGCCATGATGGTAAGGTGATCGACGGAGGAAGAAATAGATTCCTTAACTTCGCTGCCTTCGCTATCCACTCCGAGATTCACACTGCACGGCCGGATGTTGTGTGTGCTGCTCACTCTCACAGCACATATGGCCGGGCATTCTGCGCCACTGGTAGGACGTTGGATCCGATCACTCAGGATTCATGCGTCTTTTACAACGATCATGTACTGTATCCGTAAGCGAGATTGCCCTGTTAACACTGCAAACTCTTGGGAGCTAATGACAAGTCAGGACTTTCGCAGGTGTAGTCCTAGCTTCTGATGAGGGCAAACACATCGCTGTAGCTTTAGGAATGAAGAAAGCTGTTCTTCTTGGAAATCATGGGCTACTGACAGCCGGTCGTACAATCGAGGAGACGGTAGCCTATTTTGTTTTGCTGGATAAATGCTGTGAGGTTCAATTGGCAGCTGATGCCTCGTCTGCCGGAAGTGGGAAGCCGCTGGTATTGATCGGTGAGGTTGAAGCGCAGGCTACGTGGGAGGCTATTGGGACAACGGAGAATGGATACTGTGAGTCTTTATTGATGATATGGCCAGATGACAGAAGGTGGCTGACGAATTCTCAGTTCAAGGACTCCCTCTTTTTCAGACGGTGGAGCATGAGCTAGGAGAAAGAACTTTCTTAGGTAGGGGAGTAGATGTTCTTGGAGATAAAATGTAGATCCATTGTCCATATAGTCTTCTCCTCTGCTTTCTCACACGATCACTGATATTCGAAGAAGAACGGATTGAAAGGAAACCCAGAAAGAACTACGCTCTCGTATACCAAAGTTCGCCAACAAAGCAAACACCTCAAGAAATGAACCCAGTCGCAACGGCCCAACCAGCAGACGGCAACACACCTGCAAGGGCCGGAGTTGCAGTCGCATCACCCTGCCCAACAGGAGTGGGGATAACCTCGACTTCATTTGGCACAGTAGGAGTGTCTTCTTCCCAGGTCGGCTCCCAGTCTTCCTCTGCAAAGTTCTGCATCCATTCAGACCATTCCTCGTCGTCCATCTCCTCTGGTTCAACCTCTCTATCTGCTAACAGGGTTCCATCGCCAGCTCCTTCGGATGGTCCTGTGACATTTCTCCAAGCAAATGGTAGCCCTCTGATGCGCCTCGGTGGCTTCGGGGTTGAGAACTTTGGTACTCCGGGCAAGATCCCTTGAAATTCCAAGGGGACTCCGGTCTCGCCAAATTGTTCCAAAGCCTCGACTGCATCATATTCGCGGATGATGTTCACTGGGTCCCGCTTTAATAGCCCCGCTTGAAGCAAGGCCAAGTCTGGAAAGTCCTTGTATCGATCAGTGTACTTGGCAAGTGTGGGATGTTGGTCGGTGTAGAACTCGTCGTCTGTGAGAAGCACCCATCCGGGATCTTCAGAAGCCAGTGCTTTCGGCCAGCATCGGTTCTCCTTCAACCCGTGCCAATCTTTGTCGTCAGGAAGCCCATCCCAGTCTGCAATTGTGAAGACAGCCCGTCCAGTATCCACTGAAACGGTAGAAATGATTGCTACAGCGTTCATTAGCAGGTCGCTATCAACGCAGCATATTGGCCAGTCCAGTCGTCTACTCACTTGTAGTCTTTCCCACAATTAATGGGTTGTCAACGACTGCTGTTCCTATTGTCCGGATCCACTTGCTATTTATGTAAGAAGTCGTAACCGAGGTTTTGAGTCCCTTGTTTGTTTTGGCTTTTGTCACTTGGGCGGCATTCTTGTTGCAGAACTGGTTCCAAATCTGCCCTGCGCCTCGGTTCTCAGGAGCTGGCAGAAAACGTACTCTTTGTTTAAGTCCCTTCGCCGCAGCGACAGTATCACCAGGCCAGAAGTACCGTGGTGGCCATTCATCTCTGTCGCAACCGTTGGTAATTGTCGTTATCTTTGTACCACTCATTTTAAATGATTCTGTTAGTTCCACGAATCCGTTTGCCCATGCGAAATTGTGTTGGTTCGGTGTGGCTGGAAATTTAGTCATGAGACTAGATCCCCAACTAGAAGTTGTTTTCCCGTCTAATCCAGTGTTCGCAGTAGCACCACAGGTGAATCGGACCATGTCTGTAGTCGAAGTATGCACACTCATGACGGACCTGATTCGCAAATCCTTCGTCAGCGCACGACTAAAGAGGAGGGTGTGTTTTCAATAGGATGGACATACCTGTAATGATAACATGCCTGCGAAAATTTCTGGGGGCATTTCTGTGGCAGGACACTTGAGTACCAGCCCATCGGCACTTTAGTTTTCGTAATATGAACAGTTTTGCCCTTTCCGGTCCTCGCGCACTCGGTACTCCTCTCATCCTCACCAACTTTGCCTTGGGGAAGCTGTTTGGCATTGGCACGACCCACGAGTCCGCAGGCTGAGTTTGATTCCACCGGTTCGATGCTACTGACGGTGCTACTGGCTTCGCTGCCAGTTGTGCCACTGGACTTGTTCGGTGTCTCTGAACGAGAAGTTGTTCCGGTATCAGCTTGTGTGTTCGTCGACACATCGACACTGGTTTCTGAGTTGGCAGCAGAGCTAGCTGTAGACGGTGAAATGTCACTGCCAGTGCTCATTTCCGAAGCCTGGCTAGTGTTTGGAATGGATGAAGTTGAGAGGTCGGCACCGGTGGTTGTCGCGATATAATTCCCAGATTTGACATCAGATGGTTTGTTTGGACTATTCTTATCATTGTTGGGGGGACCTTAGTTTCTGATTAGCTTCAGCGATGAGATATCCTGCACTAATTAGAGGCTTCGTCGCCGAATGTTCTCCTCGTAAGCGAACCGACCTCAACGAGTGAATTTCGAAACGGTTGACATACTTGCAATCGAAGGCATTTCTTTACATGCAGATTTGTCCTTTCTTTTACACCCGATGCTAGTGCCGTATGAATCATCATACTGGTTCAAGGGATTGAAAACCTGGAGTGGATCAAAGTTGATTTGGGAAATATCGCAGGCTTTGCCCACCCACTACAGCCGCTGTCAGCAAGGGAGAATAGTGACAAAATCATCCAAGCTATACTCACATTTCCCATAAAACCTCCAGCCTCCAGACCGTTCTCAGTAAATGTTTTGGCTGCTTTGACACTCAGTCTGAAGGCTCCAAGGACCTGACCACCAGGAATGAAATTCACTCCAATTTCGGCAATCGAAACAAAGGCCTGTAGTAGTATCCCACAGAGAAGATTATCCAGTTGCTCAAGGGCGTCAGCTACGATGCCGGCGATTTCTTCCGCCAGTTCTACCACTGCACCACGCAAGTGCATTGTCCGATTACCCACAAATATCCATCATCATCTTTACTGATTAGAGAGGAATCTTTCTTCCAATCTTCCTCCGCCACTAGTTCCTCACACTGAATGATATTAGCTGTTTGTATTCCGTGTTCATTAGGGAGCATGTCATATAATCACGTTCAGTTGACAACCGACGTGATTTGAGATAAGATTGTTAAACGCAGGGCGAATAAACTTGAAATCAACTTACTGAGGCGCCATTGACTCCTGGCTTTGTCTCCTGGCAAAAAATATTGCAAGGGGCTAAGGACTTGTCATGATTTCTTTGTTGGAGAGAAATATACTTGTAGCAATTTCCCATTTTAGAATAATGTGCGATCGTTTGGTCGTCGGTTTCTCGACGTGTAAGGTATGTTTCATGTTGAGATGGTAAACATGCGACTGTAGAAATCATCGCCGAGAGGATAAGAGCTGGGCATAAGCAAAAGACAATCATTCTCGACAAGAGTATGGAGTGTTCATATGTCCAATACAATGTATCCGTAATCGCTCACAGGGAGATTGAAATTTGTGACGTTGTTTGGGATTTGTGATCAGTATCAGACACGGGAGATTCCCGCCCAGAGACTTCTCTCTTTTAAGGACTATCAATTGTTGGAAAACTCTCAAATTAGATACAATGGAATGTGCTCTTTCCTACGAAACAAGGCCGTGACGGTGGTATCTAAGGATAGGTGTTGGTTGCCTTCGCGGGCACAGCCATGTTGGACTGATTCCAACATTGTGCTGTTGTCCTCGTCTTCTATCTTGAGTCTTGACATCTGTACTTATGAATTGTAGAAAGGTTCAAGCACCGAAGCCCAATCTACCAAATATTTGAAGTTCGGGTAAACAATCCTAGCGGAAAGCGCTGAAACCCCAACACTCGAGGATTTAACCCACATTTTGGCCCCAGTGCCAATAATCTTATTTTAGAATCCAACAGCAGCTTTCGAAGTTGATTGAGTGCGGTGCGGCTCTCGAGGAGCACATTAGACACGGTAGCCCTTGAAAATCCTCAAATAACCATTGTTAGTCCTGCCGATAATCAGAATCGGATTCAGTGAGAACTACGTCCAGCATGAATCAGCCTTGCCAACAGTGGAGGCTTCTGCGTGCCTTGTGATTGCAGTAAGATGTCACCGTGTCCCTTCTGACATCTATTCTTGAGGATATATTGTTGTTGGGAGGTGGGCTACAGCCTGGGCGGCCTCCTGCCAACCAGGGCTCGGCTTGGCGAGTATTGTTGCGTTGAAAGCCCGAGCGTTTAGAAGGCGAATCAGTCCAGTCGCTCAAAATACATCAAACACCAACATTTTCACAATTGTGCCGTTGCCTGTGGGAAATGACTTCGCCTCTTCCTCTATCTCTTCGGCCGTTCTTCTGGGAAACATGAACCGATAACTTGAGAGTATATCCCAACTATTGAATTTATCTCTGGCACAATCTTTCATTTACCCCGACACTCTTGTTCCGCAACAGCAACCAGCACGATGGAACGGCCCCCAACCACGGAGTACTCTCACGAAAAAATGGTCGCAACCATCACATCTTTCTATGCATTTCTCAAAGCCATGCATTCCACATCAGGCGGATTGGGAAAATTCAAATACCCCCCACCGACTGGTTGGCCGCATATCACTCGCAACCACTTCCCCTACTACACAAAAAGAGTAGTCGAGCTTATCCGCCATCTCCCGTACTACGATAACGAAGGATACTTCGTCTTGCCCGATACTCATCTGACTGCTGATGGTCATCCACGCCACCTGCCCTCGCTGACCAACTGCGACAATCTGGATGAAGCAGAGTTAGACAATACCGATGATGAGGAGGAATATGACACGGATGATCAAGAGGAATATGATGACAACGGAGATACTGAGCCGGACTACCCAGCCTATATTCTCCCTTTGGCTCAGGGGAGCAAGTACGGCTCTTCGATACTTGTCGACACTAAGTATAACCGTGTGATCTGGTGGGAGTACTGGGATGGATGCAGGGACATTCCCGACGAGATACAATCGAAGTATTGGAGCGACTGTTGGCTTTCATATAGGAAGTATGCAAGTGAAAGGCGTGTAGGCGAGGATGGCACTGTCAAGCCAGATGTTGAGGATGATGATGATGATGATGCTGAATGGGATCGCATTGCCGATCGCGGACGAAAAGAAGCGTGGAAGATAAGTGCGGCTTATGCTCCGGAGGACTTCTTCGAGAAATGCAAAGAACAGTTCAGGATCATGAATTGGATGCCACACCTAATTGATGGAGGTATCACGGAGTTATACAGACATCAGGAGTTTACAGGAGAGAACCTGAAGATGATGCGGATTCTGAAGGATGCTAGGTGGCCAGGAGACGGGGAAGGGGGCGGATGGGACAAGGCAGGTGCTGAAGTCGCGATGCACAAGATGCAGCAGGATGATATAGATGAGAAGAAGGCTCTAGAGGGGTTGGTGAGGGACAAATCTATGAAGGAGAAGTTCAAAGACATAGCTATTTGAAGGGCTAAGTACGATGAAACCAAACTCAAGGTTGCTCATCTCGTCGTTGGTAGTAAATTGTGGTATTAGAGATTGGATTGCAAATGGAGTTTCCATTGTAAATAATCTTATGCGCTAATAGGGTCCAATATTTTGTTTGTGATTTTGGTGTTCGTGGTGGTCTAGAATGCATGAGAGATGTTTTGACCCAGCAAATTCGCACCTGAAGTTCATATAATTAATCCGACAAAACAACCTAACTACTCTTTTAAGATCCTGATAAGCTCAGTGATAAGAACGCACCTTTCTTTCGACTTGCATTGGACTGGAAAGGAGAAAGGCATCGACGACATGGACCAGCACCCATTAGCTGCCGAGAAAACCTGCTTCGAATTTGTATACAGTGCTCATAAATCGTCTCATATTACCGTGAATATCCATTTCTCCACAACTCTGGGCTTTGGGAAACCACTGAAAAAGCTGTTGGGCTCGTTATTTCATTTTTGCGGTTTGTTTATTTCACTTTCTCCCTGGCTGCGCCCTTCACAATTGCCGATATCGAGAGTTCTATCAAAACCAACACAGTTAGTATGTAGTCTCAGTAGCTAGTTACAGGATTCAACAGACTTCATAAGTCCGTCTTGCAAACCTGTCCTTCAACATCATTCTCAAACCAATCTCGATGCAGAGGTTCCGTTCTCTTGACATTGGAAAACCCGCTTCAGCACCCCTCATCCAGTCCGCTGCATTTGCTTCCGGCGATTAAAACCGGCAATAAGTTCGAGCAGATACCCAGCTACTCCACACCTGGCAGACACGCAATTTCTACCATGTTGATGAGAGCAAGGAGGACGGTTCATCAATGAGTACAACTGTCAATGGATCGGCTGATGCGGAGCATGTCTTTAGCCTGGCAGCTCAGGGTAACAGAGACCACGGTATTGACACTCGTTGAAGGGGAAGGCTATGTCAAGGTTGACAGACCAAACTTGTTTCGGCTGCAGAATATCCGGGCTTTCGGTTCGCTTCGGCTCCGTATGTTTCCGTGGAATTTATTGTAGGTTTTGGAATCAAAACAAATAATAAAGACCGAACATTGCTTTTATAAAAGCAAGTGGGAACTGGGAGAAATCTCCCAAATAGGAACTTCATACACATACATTGTTTACTTCGGGACTATGCGCAGTCGTGGAGCATATCACAAACACGATTGGATTACCCCGCCCCTTAATCCTAAGCGAACCCCTTTTCGTTAACCGAGATCAAGATTCCAAGTATCGGCATTCGCATCTCAAAGAACTGGTCATCCGAATCGACTTTGCCTGCTTCGTCTGAACTTCACTTCCATAGATCGCCCTCCCCTCACCGTCCTCGGATTGCCTACCCCTTGTTCCATACGCAGATATGCAAGGTCTGACACGCCTTGGCAAGCCACCAAGAAACGCCAAACGTCTCGGCTTGGCGATCAAGGCTTTGCCTACCTGTATTCTCGGGTCCTCTTACTCCCTCTCAAAACCACCCGTACATTTTCCATTCGTAGAACATAAGTTCAGGAAAATGGGTGATGCGGCTCCGTTTCTTGGCCCAAGTAAAACACCGGCCTTTTCAAAATCCACACTTCAGATGGTATAAGTCACCATGGTTCCCACTCTCTTTGCAGGCCAGGACTGCTCTCAAACATTACGCTCATTCATTCTCTTTCGTTCTCAATCTCATTACTATCTTATTCGTTGTGCTGGTCACTCATTTAGTTCATCATGTACACTTCTAGCTCAATCCTTGGCCTGGTCGCACTGGCTTCTACTGTCCTATCCCATGGACTGATCACGTCCCCTCCCACTCGAACGGCCGGACCAGCGATGGATGCGGCCTGTGGTACATCAGTCTCTGCTCTCGTCAAGGCAGACAACACCAGCCATGTAGAAGACATGCCCGAAGCTGCTGCCCTAATTCCTGGTTTCAACTCGACTGCTTGCAACGTCTTCCTCTGCAAAGGTCAACAGTTTGCCGACAACACTGCCAACGTACAGAACTTCACCGCCGGCCAGGTTGTAAATATGCGTGCATCTCTTCCGATCCCCCACGAAGGTCCAATGAACGTTTCCATCATCGACACCGCAACAAATACAGCCATTGGTGCGCCGTTGATTGCCTTCGCCAGCTATGCCGATGAGTCCCTGGCTGTACTTCCAGCCAACAACACCAACTTCGATGTCACTGTTCCATCTGACTTGAATGGAGCATGCTCCGTGGCAGGTGCATGCGTAGGTAATCCGGCAAAGATCGGAGACCAGTACTGACAAGCGCATAGGTTATGCAATGGTTTTGGTTTGGCACTGGAGCTCAACAAACTTACGAATCCGTACGTATAATGTTTCCTGGAGACCCTCTATCCCGTGGAATCATTCCTCGTGCTCCAACACTCGATCCCGTATCGTGGGTGAGCCTATGCTAATTCGATTAGTGCGTTGATTTTATCGTTCCTGCAGCAGCCGCAGCGGCTCCAGCAGCAGCACCCGCAACTGTCGCAAACGTCGTAGCAGATGAAGAAGATGCTTGTTGAGAGTCGAGTCAAAGGCGAAGGGGACGAAGGGCATACGAGCATGAATGGCAGTCGCACTCGAGATTCAGTGCAGGGTTGGAGGACAGTGGTGGGGAGGGTTGAGGCTGTTATAGGCTCCGGGAGAACAAAATGGCATCCCATCTGACTCCAATGCCCACTAGAAATGCTTCGAGGACTTCTTGTATAAAATGCAGTTTGTAATATAATGAGATTGAAGTTGGACGAGTACGACTTCGGGGTTAAGAATCGTTCCTGTCCCAACAAAGACAAATTGCTGGACGCGTCGTGCCGGAGAAAGATGCCAATCGAGGCTCTTCAAAACGTAATCTTATATCCTTACTGTGCTCACATTCGAGGAGTCGAGAACCGGGGTTGAGGTAATGGGGGCGATGTCTTTAGCACACCCAAGAATGTGTTCCATGCAACAGAGCGGATGGACTTCACGAGATGATTCTAGAAAACTCGCCGAGTCACATGACTTGGAGCTTGCTTGTTGTTTATCTAACGCGTCAACGCGGCTTGGAGCACTTTTCCACAAATCAACCCACTTCACTACATCTTGACCTGCATCTTGACCTGCATTCGAATTACAATCGCCACCACCATGCCTCCATCCTACCAATACACATATGACTCTCCTCGCCAGCCACTAGCTGCGACAAACATTAACAGCCTCCTCAACCCAGTACCTTTAGACAAAGACAAGACAGTCTGCCTCGGGAGGCCACCTATGGTACGTATCGGGCATACAACTCAAGTTAAGGTATTTACCTAGCTAATATCTAGTTAGGGGGCAACCCCGTCTGCCAAACGCAAGGCCGAGGAGTACGACGACGATGATTCGGACGAGGGCGTCTATATCACCCAGAACTGCGACCAAATCCGACGTAAGATACATGCCTTTATCAATAGCGGCGAGATGAAAGTTGGGGAGTTCCAGAAAGCCATCGGCGTCAACAGCAAGGGATACAGTTTATTCATGGGACAGAGCGGGCGTGATAAAGGTAGTGGGAGCAACACATACATACAGGCATTCAAGTTCTTCAAGAAACGCGAAGAGCAGGGTCTCAAGATTGCAGCACCCAAGAAGAAGACAAAGACCACTGCGCCAGCAGCCAATGGAGATCTTGATGCCATTCAACTCGAAGGCGAAGCAGATGTCAGCGTTCCCGTATTCGATTCCTGCGATGAAATCCGAAAGAAGATCCGGGCATACCTTGCAGCATCCAATAGCACCCAGGCAGAGTTTCTGAGAGAGATCGCGAAGCCATACCATGATGGCAGAAAGATTCAGTCCAAGGTACTGAACGATTTCCTCGGCAAGAGGGGCGCATCCGCGGGTAACACAAGTTCTGTTTTCTATGGAGCGTATGTCTTCTTCGAGAAGATGCGTATTCGGGATGGGAAGGCAAAGTCAAAACATAGGCAGGATATGGAGAAAGCTCATCCGGGCAGAGGAATGGATACCAAGCGTCGACTTGACTTTGTCACTTGCAGGGCTGGAGAAAGGCCATACGAAGACAGCCTTGGGCAACTACATATCGCAGGTCGATTTTGAGAGCCCCGAGATCGATGTCCTTGTTGCAATACTCCGTTCCAATATCGGTTTCCACTTTCTGGCAGTATTTGCGCTGGCTTTTTCCTTTGAAAATACTCATAACCAACTCTCTTTAATCTTTGGTATTTGGGATGGGTGGATATTGCTGGGTGCCTTTTACCCTGGAGCGGCTTTCTGTTTATAAAGTTGTATAACATGTAAAACTACGTGTATTTGATTTTGGGTTGGCCCTGATGCTGTCGTCTGGCTAGTCGTTGAGTTGAGCCACAATGTTTTCTACCATTAAGTGTCCATTCGTATGTGTAGTGAATGGAAATCTTCGTTCGTGTCATTTTCTCCACTGGCACGTAATCGCTTGGTGAGCAGGCGAAGCCCATCCACTCTTTGCAGCCGCCTGTCACTCCTTCCTGTTACTACCCGGTGCTCAGTGATGTGGTCGACACCAATCACTCCAGACGTCTTGATTAAATCAGCTTGTAATTGGTATCGAGACGGTCTTCTTTCGCCCTCCAAATTTGCCATTCTTTCTTCCACATGGTATGATGTTGACTGAGTAATCAATATTTCCCGTGCCAAATCATGAATTCAAAGTTTCCAAGCACCACTCCTGACTCTATGGATCTCTTTCCGTACCACTGAGAATATGGCGGGAGGTCCAGTGACACCTGTTCGTCGTTGCTGTACGCTTGGCCATTCCGGCCATCTCGTACTGTTTACTTGTCTCACCAACTTTCACACTCTCTCTTCGCCCGCTTCCCTCCCATGCCTCCTCCGACCCCAGCTCCTGCAGCCCTCTTCAAAGTCTTTAACAACACTCTTGGTTTTCAAACCTATCCTGCCACAATCTTCCCAGGTGCGACTCTCCACATTCTCCTTCATCGTCTACACATCCGTGTGGCGACGAGAATGATTCCCTATGATAGGCCAAGGTGGCTTGCTTCAAATCACAGCTCATGTAAACCTTTTTGATGTCATCCATTCGACTCTATTTGTATACCTAGTCCCCATCACACTTTTGGTAGATGCCGCTTCCCTTCGTCATAGGGGTTGCACTGCATATGTAGTCCGACCACAGCAAATATCTGTTCCGTAAGAACGTAAGAAATGAAGGGAAGGTGTATAGGGGCGGTAAGTGGGCATTGTTCAATATCCCGATCGGCCTCATGATTGGGAGAGCAGCACTTGCGACTGCTGCTGTTGGTTGAGCGGAGCATGTCGGTGGTAGCATGCTCCCTGGCTTCATTTATCCCTTCTACGCGACATCCATACCTCTCTTGGAAAATTACATGAGAAAAATATGGGAAACAGTGAGAGGTTGTTGATCAGAAGATGCGATGGAAATTGATACCTTACAACTAGTAAAAGTTGAACAGTGTTCCATTCGCGGTTCAGAACTAGAGAGGCAGGTTCTATCAAATATCCCTACTCTGCTGTGCAATTGCTACTCTCGTATTCTCCATTTCTGTGTCCTGTGATCCTAGTGCTTGTCTACTTTTACTTTTTCATCGAAGCAACGATCCACCATTGCTACTCACACAACTCCCTGTTGCATTTGAGTCTTTCATGAGATAGATGTACGCTTCCGCAACTTCTTCCGCCGAACCGACTTTTCCCAACAACGCATTCTTCGCCACCACCTCTCCAACCTGCTCTCGGTGTGGACCCCACATCTCCGTGAGGGTTGGTCCAGGAGCCACGAGGTTGACTCTGATGGGCGCCATATCCAGTGCCAGATTCCTCGTCATACCAATCAAGCCCGCGGCCATCGTCGAGTAGAGGGTGTAGTTCGCGATAGGTTTCTCGGCGACTTGGCCACCAGTGAAGATCAAGGATGATTTGGGGCTCTTCTTGAGATACCGGACACCGATTTTGGCGATCACAAGAGGCACAGTGAAGCCAGCTCTACCTGCATCTGCTAATTTCTCGAAGGATGTTTCGGCCAGTGGCTTTGCGTCAGGGGCTCGTCCAGCTGTGGAGATGATGTGATCTAGTAAAGCCGTCCCGTCGCTGGTGACATTCATGAGGAGATGGTCGAGACTCGATTCGACGTCGCTTGTACCGAGATCGCAGACATAGCCTTCGATTTTGCCATCAGGGAAAGACGTCTTGAGGGTTTTAACGGCAGCATCAACTCGAGTGGAGTTCGAGGAAGCGATTGCGACGTTGACATTTTGCTGCAAGGCGAGAGTGGCAATCGCGAATCCTATTCCAGATGTTCCACCGAGGATGAGAATGTTCTGTCCCTTGATGGATGGCATGATAGATTGGTTTAGATTCCGTAGAGCTTGGAGATTTTATTGAAAACCCGAAAGATTGAAGAGTTTGGATGAGAATTGGGACTTGACTGTGAGACATTGACGGAGCTGGAGGGAGCCTGGCGCATTTTTATGCTTTCTAGGTGTCCCATTTTTACATTTCTCTATACTTGGTATACATGTATCTTTCCCTACACGGGGTAATGAACAACCCGAGTCCTGCCAATTGTTTACACTCGAATACGAAAGGTGGTTAGCCGAACCGGAGATAAGTTGCGGGCTTACGTCCACCTCCACCTCTCCTCAGTCGAGCACAATGCAACTACTTGAGGACTGAGCTTATGGTCATTGGACCTACTCGACACGCTATGGTAAATGACTTGAATATAGAAGGTTGCGGGATTTCATGATGGCCTGCGGGCCAAGTGATTCAAAACATGGGCCTCAGTTTTTGCTTCTCCTCGCAGCCAGCTTCGAAACGGTAATTCCATTTAATAGATTCTGTGCGATGAATTATGCTTGGTCTGGATCTCTTCCTCTTGATCCAATGCCTTGTCCGTGTAGATAAGTGTGAAAATTTGTATGAAATATTTTCAACAGAGCATGGTTGCCAGGTTGCCAGCCTCGCCTCGTTCGGCCTTGCCGTTTTGGTACTTACTCCAACAACACACTTCAGGAGTTAATCGTCAGCTCGCCGTCCGGTAGGCTTCCTGTTATCGCTTTCGCTCTCAGTCAGAATAAGCGAATGCGGATTGATTTTTTGCCCGCAAAATCGCATCAGATTTCTTAAAAATCTCGACTTCAATTACAAATAACTTAACAACGAAAGTAAATATAGTTATAAAAAATTAATACGTATATATAGAAGTCCTTAATTATTAATTATATTAATTTTTTATATATACTTATTTTGTTATGTTGAGTTTTATTTGTATTTTTAAATATTTTCCTACTAAAAATTACCAAAAATTTGCGCAGTCCAAATTTTCGTGTTCCTGATTTTTGGTGTGTTTCTCACTTTTTCCCACCAAAAATCGTCGAAAATCCGCATTCGCTTCCGATCCGCATTCGCTTATTCTGACTGAGCGAAAGCGATAACAGGAAGCCCACCGAAGGCGAGCTGACGATTAATTAGGTGCGGGGTTAGAGTTAAAAATATATCACTTAGTCCTCTGAGAAAATAAAGAAGGCAACAATTACCTATCCTCTCAACACCAGTGCGTGCGAAGTCCAAAACAGGCACGGATTAGAACACACGGAACCAGTAAACAACAAAGTGTAACGCTCAACGACCCAGCGGTATAACTGGAACGAATACAAGGCACAAGAGATCTCCAATATGAGGAGAGAGTTGTAAAACGAGTGACTGAATTCAATTTTGTGGTATATGGTGATATGATACAAGACTCTCAACGCCAAGAAAGAAAGACAAATCAATAGACAATGAGTTTTCCACCTCCACCTGTGCCAACCCCTAGTTCTCTCCTCACATCTCTTGTACTCTCCTTAGTTCAAACGGAATCAAAGACACCGAACAATCTAAGCATCGCAGCCCACGACTTCAGTCACAGCAGAAGCCTCGGAAGAAGCAGCGGTCGTGCTAGTGACAAGAGTAGAGGCATCAGCAGTGCCGGAAATAATGGCACCAGAAGGAGCAGCACCCGAAGGTATGGCACCTGAGGGGATAGCACCAGATGGAGCAGAGCCAGTGCTGTTTCCTCCAGGTCCACCAGATCCACCGCCCATTCCACTATCAGCATTGGCAACTCCACCATCAGCAGTAAGGGATGCAGCGCCGGAGATAGTTTGCTCTGAAGTGAGATCGATGCCGAAAGCGACCCATCCGAAAACACCAGCTGAGATATCGCTGCCGAGGAGGGAGTACTCAATCACGGGGTCGGTGGTGGCTGCTTCCTCGCTGAAGATCTGGTCGGCGGAGTTGAGGGTGATGTCTTGGGTGTTGGTGGAGTAAGGAGAAACGGCTTCGACTTGAGTGATCAGGTCCTGGTCGAAGAAAAGCTGGCCGACGTGGCTGACGTATCCACCAGCATAGGTACCGTTCTCGTACTGAGTGCCGTTGAAGTGGGCGAGGACGTGGATGTGAGTGGCACGAGAAGTGTAGTGGCCGGGGAAGAGGGTCAGGAATTGAGCCACACCCTCCTCGTCAGTCGGCTGAAGACCGCGCAAGAAAGTGTTGTCGAGGTTGGTTGTGTCGCTGCTGTCACCGTTACCGGATGCGACGATTCCAGAGTAAACACCGGTGGAGTTGCAGTGCCAGATCTCGATCATCGCATCTGGGACAGGCTCGCAGGTTGCAACGTCGATGACCTGGGTGTCGAGAATGAGGTCGACACCTTCTTGTGTCTCACGGATGTCCTCCCTGACATACTCTCCAGTAACATAGTATGGACCTTGGGTGACTTCTGGGGAGAGGATGCAGGAGCTGTTGCCAGAGAAGAGGATTGACTCCTCGGTTGCGTTGGTGTAGGCTTCGCTTGACAAGTGGGAGGTAGCCAGGACGCTGGCAGCATCACGAACTCGGAGGTATGGAGAGTCTAAGACTGTTAGTGGGAGTTTTTCCCGGGCTGAGAGGGATACGAACCTTCAGAGATAGACCGTTTCTTGCGGGCGTCCTTTGCCATGGCAGCTCGGCGGGCGACGTTCTTCTTGTCCAAACCGCGCATCTTCAGCTTCTCGGCGCAGTGGCTAAGGTCGCGAGGAGCAGTTGCCATGAAGGCAGCACGCTCTGCAATCTCAGCTTGCATGTCATGGCCTGGATGAGCGTAGACATTGGTTGCAAGAACCGACGCGGCAATGAGGGGAGTGATGAGTTGCATGTTGGAGTTGGAGAGTTGGGGAGTGACTGGAAATAAGTTTTGCAGATAAGGAAATGCTGAAATAAGCAAAGAAAAATGAGGAAGGAAAGAGTCAGAGAATGAAGATGACGATGAGGGTGAGGAGAGAACTTACACTGTAGACAGGAATGGAGTATATATATTCAAGTCTCGAAAGACAACAATGGATCAGTTCACATTGCCAAGATAAACACATAGTGAGTATTCGTCAAGCATACGCACATTGCCGATGAAGCTTAAAATAAACCCGGTGAATGGATGGGGTATTCGAGTAGTGCCACAGGGAAGGCTGAGGCGAGTGGCTTCGTCCGAAATTCAGGGGACAAAGCTTTAGTCTCAAATACCCCACAGTGTAAACATTTGACATATACAGGAGTTCTTATTGGTTAACTCGAGGAGAACCATGCTTACTCAGTAGTGGACAGGAGTAGTAGTGAGGCAGGATATCAGTCCGTGCATCTGCCGACGCGTGGTTGTGAATTCTGGACTGTGATTGTGGCTGTTGAGCAGATGGAGGTGGAGTGGAGCAAGCGACGCGTGTTGTTAGTGGACGGAATCTTGGCGACAGCGACGCCCAATGGCAACATCACACAAGTCACGAAGAAACCAATTGACCAATCAGGTGGACTGTATTGCATGATGAGTCGTTGTTTCAATGCAGAGATCATTGCTGGGTTGATACATTGACATTGACGCAAATAGTGGCGGGAGGTGGAGGTGGCTGGCGTCGTGCTCGCCTGGGTGCGCATTGAAAATCTCCCAACAAATACCAGCAGTTTAATCCGTACAAAGGGGACTGCAAGCAACGGCCGAGACGCCACTATCCGTTTTCAGATGCTTGTGTGGCTTCTGAGGCCTCGTCATGCAGAAAATTTGAGATGAGATTCGTAGATGAAGCCTAGTCCTGAAACGCGAATGCGAGATTCTTGGCTTCGGAACGTTTTGCCCAATTGCCCTTCCTCTGGCCTCAATAGAAACCCAGAAGTAAGATTGCGTGAGAGGGGAGTGACTTGGTGAGCCCTAGACGTTGAGTAGAGTGGTGATGATGCTTGCAGAATTGCTCGATCGATGAGCCCTAGACGTTGAGTAGAGTGGTGATGGTGCTTGCAGAATTGCTCGATCGATGTTCAGTACATCTCTCTTGTTCTCCGGCCGCTTCTTGCACACCCTGCGAAAATAGTCAGCCTGGGTCCAGATTATCAACACTTAACTGGACACCTCATACAATCGCACTAGGGCTCGTCAGCTTCAGCATCTACACCCGTTGATTGCGTGGCGACCTGCAGTAGTCAATGTTGATCCCTCGTTGTGGATCGTGCAATATCCTCCTCCACAAATTTTGCACATTCTCTGGGTTTGCTTGATGCATGGATCACACTGCCGACATTAGCACTTGCCATGTTTGATTTGCCTCGGCCGTGAGACTCACGTTGGGACCGCACTCGAAGCAACTTCGAAAAACACCCGGCTGCAGCAGGTCAGCTAATGTCCAAACCAAGAGACCAAAGGAAATCGAATCTTTCCCATACGTTTCCTCTGTGAAGTCGTTGAATCAACCCCACATCCCATTGCTGCCAGCTCCGGACATCATTTCGGCGACTAGACAGTCTTCAACACAGAGACCCATATGTACCTTGACATTTTTCTCCGTTCCGGATGGCCCAGCATCGTTAGATTCCCATGACTGAGTAGAGCCTGGCACGAAAAATCCACCCTCATCCGAAATTTCGTAGCAGTCTTCACACCACCACTTGTGACAATTCTCGCAGAATCGACTTCGAATACAATCTGTGCATCTCAACAACAGTTTATCCTCGAATCCTGGAAATGGTGTCTTTGCTGCCTTGACGGTTGACGAATGAAGGGGGGGAGGGGCAAGCAACGGAAACCTTTCTAACGGCGCCTGCTTGAATTTCGCAATACCTTCAGGGCCTTTCTTGCAGCGAAAGCAGCCTCCGATAGAATGGCTGGCCACACGGGAGGAGAGGTGAGCTCCAGAGCTTCGATACCATGGACTTGCTAGTTTCCCTTCCCCAATTACGGCTGATGAATGACGGGGTCCATTACACAAGACAGCATCAAAGCTGATGATGCCCTGGCATGCGTACATGGTGTTTGCCCATTCCAAAGATGGAGGCTTGCCCAGGACTTTACCACCTGCCTGGTACCATCGATCCGCACCACAGGCCAGCTCATCAGCAAGTGTGTCTCCGGACTTCTGGTTCCATTGAGCTCCTATCTGAGCCCCAGGGCCAAACACTACACCACCATCAGAAGACCAAAAATCGCTGGGCGATATTTGTCGATGAACGTCGTCGAGCTTTTGGGGATAACGAGAGGCAAGAGGTGTGTCCTTCGGTCCAAATATATATAATCCTCGAAGTTTTGGGGTGTTCTCTCGTCGAGATGGGCGGACAGCATAGAGTAAGGCTTGCTGCAACTTTCGCTCGTTGAGATTCTGAACTTCCCGTATCGACAATATCCGTACGTTGAAGTGGTCTTGAATTATTATATCCGATAGCAGATCAGAGGTCACCGATAGTCCGTCGAGGATCATGGTCTGGACATGTTGGAGAATGTGCCGGCGTCGCAGGGTATTGAATATGCCTTGGAGGGGGCCGCCATAGAAGCTGGGACAGTTAGCCTAGGCAATAGTATCGCAGAAGGATACGTGGAAGGCCATACTCATCTTCGGTCACATTCTCATCTATTTGGTATATTTAGTCGGTCAAAACATCGCTTACTAGGCGAGGAAGGAGGCTTAACTGACCTAGCTGTACGTTTCTCCATATCTCGCCACCTTGATCGATTGCAGGGATCTCAAACTGTGCAGACTTGACCTTTGTGAGATCGAGATGCCTGAACACAGTCGGAGTATCTCGAAGGAGAGACTGAAAGGATTTGGAGGTTGCACCAAGAGCGAGAAGACTGGAGGGCGGTAAGTACGGAGTTGTCTGGCCCAGGACAAGCGAATTGGAGAGAAGCTGCAGTAGTGTTGTTGGCAGAGGATAATCGTGTGGTGGTGTTTGGAGAGCGTCCTCCATAGCATGAAAGAAGAAACAAGGGGGAGAGGGCGGAGGTTTGTACTTTAGTATTCGGGGTGGACGTCGAGTAGGTGGAGAATGAATCAACTTGTTCGGGACCGAGATGTCAACATGCTGGCCGCCAGTCGAGGTGTTGGGATCCGAGCTGGTAGTGTTTACAGCCACGTGATTCTCGCACTAAAGATTTAAGCTTATCTTATCGCCTTATCGCCCTCGGCCTTATCGCTGATGATGCAGCGCTTGATGCCTTTGCCGCCGCCTGCTGGGGAGAGTGGTGGCCATGGCATCTTCGAGAATCGAATTTCTGACAAACTCCATTCACAACAACAACAACGCTATATTCCCAACCACCCATTGCCACAACTCTCCCCAGCTCCGAAGAAATATTCTTCACTACCATCTACACGACACTTGTTCTTTCGAAATAATACTTTCGCTACAACGTATCATGGCGACCCCATCAGACATTACTCTTGCCTGGTCTGGAGCCTTCAATGTCGCCCCTAAGAGCAACAAGATATTACCAGGCGACAAGATCTTCCTCCCTCAATCCGCTCTCGAGCAGCTACTAGCAGCATCAACAGTTACAGTCCCTGCTTCGAAAAGACCGAATGCCCCAGCCTTCGATCCGTTCAACCCATACTCTCTCGCCGCTGCACGAGCAGAGCAATCGCAGTGGCAGGATACACAACAGCAACTACCTCACCCTCTCACATTTCGATTAGTCAACTCGGCAAATGGGAATGTAGTACATGCGGGCATACGAGAGTTCTCTGCGGATGAGGGAGAAGTGGGATTAAGCCCGTTCTTGCTGGAGGCATTGGGAGTCACACAACCAGAGGTTAGGCGGAAGGCTGGGTCTATACATTCAGACAATGAAGGAACGCCTGATGCCCCTATCGACTTGACCGATGATGATGTTACGGAGGAGCCACCTCGGATCACAGTCCATGCTAAGCAACTACCAAAAGGAACATACGTACGGTTACGACCTTTGGAGGCTGGCTACAACCCGGAAGATTGGAAGTCATTGCTGGAGAGACATCTGCGAGAGAATTTTACGACTCTGACGAACGGAGAGATATTGACTGTGCGTGGGTCTAAGTCAGAAGAGTTTCGGTTTCTGATCGACAAGTTTGCTCCAGAAGGCGATGGAATTTGTGTGGTAGATACAGATTTGGAGGTGGATATTGAGGCTTTGAACGAGGAGCAAGCTCGAGAAACTGTGAAGCAAATTATGGCAAAATCCCAAAAAGCGCCTGGAACCGCTGAAGGAAGTTCGGTTGGAGGGGATTTGAGTATTTGGAAGCCATCGACTGGACAGGTTCTGAGTGGAGACTACGTGGATTACCAGCTGCCCTCTTGGGATCGAACCCAAGGAATTGAGGTAAAATTGACGGCTGAGGATGGGGATCTGGAGCTCTTTGTCAGCCCATACTCCCCACACCAGCGAGCACGACCGCGGGATGATGAGCATGTATTTGGGGATTTCAGTAATGACCCATGCAAGAGTATCAGGATCTCAGCTACCAACGTCGAGTTGGAAAACGCAGAAGCTCTATATATCTCGATATACGCCCGCCCATTTGGGGATTCGGACGATTCCGGCCCTCGAAAATTCTCTCTCGCCTTCAAGTCAATTCCAAAGGAAGGACTGAACGGCTCAGTCAAGGACCCAGTCATCCTGGACGATGATACAGAAATGCACAGCCCAGACGAGGAGCAGTGTAAGAATTGCACTCAATGGGTCCCCAAACGAACCATGATGCTGCATGAGAACTTTTGTCTCCGGAACAACATCCTCTGCCCACACTGCAAGAATGTCTTCCAGAAGAAATCCCAAGAATGGGCCTCTCACTGGCACTGCGATCAAGACAGCGCCCACGGAGACTCGGCCTCCTCAAAACTGGCACATGATTCCGTCTTCCACACCTCACGCCCTTGCCCCAACTGTCCCTTCGAAGCATCCAATCTCCGTGATCTAGCCAGCCATCGGACATCCATATGCCCAGGCAAGATAATCCTCTGCCAATTCTGCCACCTCGAAGTACCCCAAGAAGGCGACCCCTTCGACCCCTCACCTGAGTCTCTGATCTCCGGTCTAACAGCACACGAACTGGCCGATGGGGCGCGAACAACAGATTGTCATCTCTGCGGCAAGATAATCCGACTCCGCGACGTGTCTACCCATTTAAAACACCACGAGCTGGAGAAGAGTACGAAATCCAAGCCAGTAATCTGCCGTAACGAGAATTGCGGCCGGACTCTGCACGGTGTAGGGAAGAATGGGGAGATAGGAGCGGGGAGTAGGATGGGCCAAGGACCAGGAAATGATTTGGGACTGTGCAGTATTTGTTTTGGGCCATTGTACGTGAGCATGTATGACCCCGAAGGCAAGGCTATGAGACGGAGGATCGAGCGGCGATATATATCGCAGCTCATTTCGGGGTGTGGGAAGGCTTGGTGCAAAAATGAATACTGCAAGACGGCCAAGGCGAAAGCTGGGAAAGGGAATGAGGCGCTGACGACTCAGCTCGCATTACCGATTGTCAAGCCACTAATGGAAGCTATTCCCGACCGGAGTGCAGCTTGTCATTTCTGTGTCGACGAGGGAAGTCAAAAGAGGAGGGTTCTAGCAGAGATGTTGGATGCGGAGGGTGCCTATGAACTGGAGTGGTGTGTCGCTGCTCTGGAAGCCGAGGGGGGAAGTTTAGATTCGGCTAGGACGTGGTTAGGGAACTGGGCACCGAAAAAGGCTTGAGGTTGATATGAGGGCATTTGCGGTAAAGGATTTTGGCTGTGGTTTGATTTAGCATGGGATTGAGACTAGATGCATTTCAGGGCGTTGGTTGCATAGCGATTTTGATTTGCATTTTCGAAGCTGGGAGTTTGGTGGTAGATGCCAATATGCGAAGATGAGATGGCAGCACAGAATCACATACACTTCTTGCCAAAGAGCTGTCTCGAGAAATGAAATTGTTGTGGGAATTATTCGCGTTGCTGGAGACTAAGAACTGAGTCGCTGGAGGACGGGTTGTAAATTCGCCTGTTGTGACGAGCCGCCGGGTCCCCCGAGGCCAATATGCCCGAAACCAAACAATATACTCCACGGTCGTTTCATGATTTGTTCTTCATACATTCTGGTCTTCATGTAATTTAAGTTCGCTTAATATTCTGTTCGCCATGCATTTTGATCACCATACATTTGGTCACCACATATTCTGGTCGCCACATATCCTGTTCTCCATATACTCTATTCTCCATATATTCTGGTCTCCATGTATCCTGTTTTTTACATTTAGTCTTTATATATTTGATCTCCATGCATTCTGGTCGCCATACATTCGGTCTTCTTCGACAGCACCATTCCTGGTGTGAACCCTGCTCCGGTCCTTGAAAGAGGACCTCCCACCCTTCAGTCAATCGGGTTTTGGCTTGACAGACTGGTTTGCTTGGAAATAACGTGAAGAACGAGTACGACAGAAGAAACCGATGTAGTCCATGACGAAGATGCAACCACCAGTGGGGTTAAAGCCCGGTATGATGGGGTTGGTGAAGCTTGAATGGAGGGCGCAGGCGGTGCCTTCAAGAGCTAAGCTATCATGCCTGATATGAAGAAGTGTACTTTCATGGCTATTGAAATTGCTGAGGGTTGTTAACATTGTCGGACGGGTAATCACAGGCCTCGAGAATGGTGAACTCACGATGATCAGCAAACCCTTTTCTGTGAACGCAACCTCCAAGATTAGAACTAGTTTGACCAGAATCAAATCGATTGAGATAACTCCACTTCCATCTCATACTGCACACCTTTTGGATTGGTGGCAAGTCCCTCCCCCAATGCTCGTCGCATGCTGATAAACTCAGCGGACTCTTTGTAGGTCGCAGAGCTTTCCTACCACTAACTGCCTACCACTAACTGCCTACCACTAACTGCCTACCACTAACTGCCTACCACTAACCGCATACCACTGCCCATCCTCATGGTTCATTTTGTGCTACTGCTGTATCCGCCCAGCCCGCTCCGAGAAATCTATGACTGAGGAGTCCTTCGGCTGTTCCGTTCTTCATTGAAGATCCCCGCCATGGACCTGAGAACGTATCCAGCTCCAGCTAGCGCTTAGGAAATGAGATCCGCAGTGAAAAACTGCTCCTAGGCCGTCGGCTATTTGCGTAGAGCCTCTTGACACACTGTCCGACTAGCCCCAAACATTCTACGAAATACTTCTTACATGATCTCTCATCGAAGGAGGAACCAATTCCAAAGGTAACGTATCTAGCAGGTTATGGTTCTTCTTCGTTCTATCCAGGTCACGCATCAGGCGCAATGCGAGATCAAATACCCCCGATAGGAACTATGGTAGTAAGGGCTACCTTACTGTAGAAGATACAAAGCCTTTCTTGGAAACATATCTTGGTGGCGAAAAAGTTCAAAGGCACCTCTGGAAGCTAGCTGATGTGGACTATGGTGGCCACTGGACCCGCAAGGAATTATCAGGATCGGATGGGGGTGAGGTAATTATTTCCCAAGGACTGGCTGGCATTGTGGGTGGACATTCGGCGATTGCGAGTTGGATCCTGAAGGGGAAGAGGCTCCTCTGCGAGGGCTTTGAGAGATTTGATCTCTTCTTCCATGTTTTGAACTTTCAACCTTTCGTCGGCTAGGGCCTCCATGAGCCTCTCGATTTGCGCGTTCCTGTCGAAGTAAAGTTTCTTCACCTTGCCATACTTCGTCTCTAAACACGAATGAGCCCCAAAATAACACCTGGTTCGGCGGATATGGTAACTTACGTAGGTCCCGGTGTTCTTTACTTCCAAGAGTAGGGCCAACGCTGCAACAAGGTGCAAAATATGTGTCACCCCCAAGCGTTTTCAAAGTTGCGACAACCTTTGCGATAGTTGGTCTTTCAGTGGGTAAGTCGGCTACCATCTTCTCCGCTAGATCCATCATGTCAAAAATCCCTAGATCGAGCGATGATGGAACTTCTCGGAGCCTGGCCATCCATTCCTTCAATTTCTCTGGGCTGTTTTGAAACGAATGGTCCTCATTCTTAGTCCTGAAAGCGTCGAATTCAACAAGTGACATTTCTCGATAAACAGTGTTTATCTCCAGAAACACGCAGCCGAGAGAGTAGATGTCTGCAGCCCTGCCCCGGGGTTCGTACCGTGCGACTTCAGGCGCGCAGTATTTGTATGTTCCACGCTCGATGCCGTTCGTCACGCTAGTAGATGCATCTGTGGTATCTCGGCTGAGTCCGAAGTCCGTAACGAAGAGTCCGTCGTTACGATCAAGCAAGATGTTTCGTGGTTTGAGATCCTTGTGTCGGACATCACTGCCATGGAGATACTGGACGGCATTCGCAAGGCATCCATAGACCCGGTTCAACCGTTCCTTTGCATGAGAAAAGTATGGAGGCACATCCAAACGCTCACATATCTTCAACATCGCCTCTCCGAGATCAGTGTTTCCAGATCGCAGGTCTTCGTCCAACTCATCCAGATAGACCCCCAGGTCACAGGCAGCGGCTGGAAACAGCAGCAAGCCCAATACCCGACCCTGTGTATATGATCCCAGCAGTGTTACGACATGCTTATGGTCCAATTTCCTCAAGATCTCCAACTCTCGCTTGACATCCTCAATCTTCATTCTTCGGCTGCAGAATATTTGTTTCCTAGCAATCTTGACACCACGGCAGACCGCTTCATGCACATCTGCGCTGGCACCGCGACCGAGAGATTTGCCTTCTTCTAGTGGGATGTGTTCATTCCGTGCGAACTCGACATGTTGGCCCTTCCCAGACCAATTGCCTGGGACATTGAAACGGGCGAGGATTGTAGCTCCAGTCGGGTTCCCAGTCTCTGTATTCGCATCTTTGCTTCCTCCGGTAGCATTGGATACAATGGCAGGTGGCTGCTGGTAGCCATCTGGAGCTGGGAAAGACGGGGATTGAACATGTGATGGTAAGGAGGTCATCGAGGGATTACTGTTCTGGTACGAGGCATATTTCGCTATCATGTTTGGGGATGGATATCCGAATTGACCATACCCGCTTGCAACATGGAGGTAGTAGTATTGTCTGACTCCAGGAGACCAGGTCACTCTCCTCCAGCAAAGTCAGTTGGGCTTCAAGTGTGAGTTGGGAGGGTAGAGTAACTTACCACCCTTCTGGCGGGTCAGCGCTCGGCCTCCGAAGACTGTCGCCATCCACGTGTCTATTAAACATTTTCCCCCGGGGTTTCTGGCCCAGGGTTCGGTGCCTGTGGAGGTTTCTTCTTGAATCTGAACGGCATCGAATATGATTGTGGAAGACATCGAATGCTGGCCGTGATGTAGCCAGCCGCACTGGAGAGAGGGGGATTGGGGGCCACTCAGCCTCACGCCTTCAGGGCGGTGGTCTGCAGACTGCGCAGTAAGTAATAGAAACGGGAGAAAGGCATCGCGATACCTACCGTCGCTGACTTACGATATATGTTTGTTGGGCTGGACATCAAAGTATTGTCCGTTTCTGAAGCTTGATGTTTTCATGCTCTGTTACAACATGTATTCGCTCGAGCTATGACTTTCCTTTCACTCCAGTACAGTAGAATTGAACGCTGACTCAGCAAGCAATATCGTAAGGGGGGATCGATGGAGCTTCAGTGTTGTCGTCCTTCTCAACCTCTTGCGATAACCTCATGCCGCTAGGTTGGTGTACTTGTTCATAACGGAGATCTTGCTGGTTTATTTGTAGATTTCCTAATCTCCTTGTATTGGTAATCTCCACAAACTACAACCAGAAGCTCGTCAGCTGAAGACTGCTCCCCGAAGCTTCGAAGCCAACTTGCACTACATATTTCAAGAAAGGCGGAGCGCGGAAACTCTCAGCAAGAAGACAGCTTTGAGCAGGAATAAATTACTCTCATGATCATCAGGTGTCCTTCAGGCAGTTATGATTTCCTCTGGTTCCAACCTTTGGAAGCCCCCCCCCCCCCCCCTCCCTTATCATCCCCTCCATCCCATGGCCCGCGTCTCGGCGAACAAAACTGGATGAAGGCTTCTTGAAGCCTCCAGCAAAATGCCTAAAGCTCAACAGCCTTTTTATATAGTCAATTGTCGTCAGATCTTTGAAAGTTACATTTGTCCTTTGCTATGATCCTACTTTATTCCTTCCACACAGATTCAGCTACAATCTTTACCCTCTGGACTTCAGCGCGTCTTCTCTCTCCATCCCTATTCCAGTCAAAGCTCTCTCCTGGCGCAATTACAAGCGACTCGATAGCAAACTTATCAATATCGACTCCTTCCAGCTTGCAGTCAGCATTCTTTTTAGACACAGAGATAAAGTTCAGCTGAACTGTCGCTCCAGCGTCGATAGTCCCGCGATTTGGCCGGACGCAGAACTTTCTCGGGGCGGTAGTCTTCACACGGAATTGAATGGGCTTGTTGTTAGGGTTGTGCAGGTTTACTGGAAGTTGTTGATCCTTGCTGTGTGGGGGAGTGTACGTCAAAGCAGAAGGGCTTACTACTATGGGAAGACTTGCTGGTCCTCCAGGGACGTATGCCGGAGGTATACGATCTTTCGGGATAGACTTGACAGTAGAGGTTGTACTTGGAACACCGTACCTAGGGAAGATAGCTCTCGGATTCGGGACATACTCGTCTATCGCTGGTGGTTGTCCTTGGGCGTGTTCATCGGGGAAGGGTGTGTATTCTGGAAGTTCATCGTCAGGTGTTGTCCTGTCCCCTTCATTCGTTCTCTTGAACGTATCCCTTTCTTGCTTGGCGTTCATTGGCTTTGACAGCTCCGCTGGGCTTGACTCCGATGGTTGGCTTCGGGAGGCGGCTGAAGGAGAAATGCCCATGCTTTGACGGTATGCTTCAGAGTTAACCAGCATGTTGTCGAACGCGAATGATTGATCGTAGCTTGTTGGGATGACTGGCTTCGTTGGTTGTTTGCTTTGAGATGATATCCCAAAGACCGAGGCCGGAACTTTGATCCCGGGGTTTGCGGCTCGCAGTTTTCGAGTTGCAAGTGCCTGCTGCTGAACCGTGGACAAGTTGTTCTGTCTCTTTATGTGTAGTGCTTCTGATGTTTTGCTACAAGCTAGTCAACACAGCTTCTTGGAGCAACTTCACTGGGTGCTTACATCAGAAGGAGTTCATTGAGTAACATCAATGCTCCCTGTTGCATTCTTACATCCGCGAGGTAGCCTTGCCACTTCTTTTGGTCCCACTCCGCCTCAACTCTCTTATTCGAACTCCAGGGCTTCCATGACTTATTTGCTGGTGCCTCAGTTGACATCCCTTCGAGATCTTGTTCTAGACATGCGAAGAGAACTCTGCATCCAGTGATGATCACGTCGAAGATCTCGTGGAGTTGAACCTGGCCGAGAGGACTGCAATCTCGGAGGACACACGATTGGACCTGTGTAAGTGATGCACTGATTGCAGTGCATTCTGAGTACAGAGATTTGATGGTTCGTTCTTGGTTCGTAAACTTTGGCTGGAGAGCATTAAATGACCCCGCAGCCTTCAAACAGACCCCTGTGAGGGTTGAGATTGCTGTTGCCAGTGCAATAGTGTCCATTTTTGAATTGAAAAATTAAGAATGAAATTGATAAGGCTGCGAAACAAGGAAAGAGGATGAGGTTATTCTCGAGTGGGATGCATTGAGGCTGAGCGAGGTCACAAGACTTTAGCCCCCTCAGCCACGCTGCTACTGTAACTTAGGTGGCCGAGTAAGGCAAGCGAGCTTAACAAAACAATGAAAGTGTAAACTCATTATAATGTAGCCTTCTGTGTTACTCTACCTCAAATCTTTCCATTTCGTACGTTTCTCCCTCATTTTCTCTCTAACAAACTCGAATTGGTACAACGCATCTCGCCTAGACTTGAAATCGGGGTTCTCCTCCGTCTTCCACGTCTCCTTGAGAAAGTCATATGCGTCTCTCTCTTTGGCAAAATGTTCTTTATGCCACTCCTCGTATCCTTCAGTAAGCCAACTATCTGGTGCTACAGTCTCGCCCCAGTACTTTGCCGCGAAGGCTGCCATTTTATTCCGGGCCCACCAGTCGATGATCTCCGGTGATTCATTCTCCCACTCCTCAATGCCTTCAATGGAGGACAGTGCGTACACAGCCTTGCGCTCGTCGGCTGTGTACTGCGAAAGAGCTTTTTCTGAGGTGCTGTCTAGGCAACAGGGGTATAAAAAGCCAAGTTTTTGAAAGTACTTGGGGCTCAGCTGTGGTGGAAATTCCAGTCTTTCGATTTCGCTTTCGCGCACATATTCCCGCTCAGCATCCCATGCCTTATGCATAGCTGGCAAGCAACGTAGGTAATCATCTTTGATTGCCTTCTCGGCGGATGGGATGAGTTTTTGAAGCGCTCGGGACCTGCTGCCCAGTCCTGAAATAAGGCGTATTGGAGGCGATGGGCATGTGGAAGCCCCTCCAGAGTCGCTCACCCACTGCATTACACTGACCATCCCGTGGGCTTCGTCTAAATCATCTGGCTCGATAATCTCCGACAAAAGGTCTGTGGTGGGTTTCTTGGAAGCGGTATCATCCCCGGATGCTGTAGGGTTATTGAAAATTCTGTCCGTTTGTCGCCCAGATTCAAAATCGGCGTCGTCGGCGATGGGACCAGACGATACCAAGCTAGTAACCCCCCAACCCCCAACCTTGGGTGGTCCTGGATCTGTCGCAAATTGAGCTTGTTGAACAGGATTTGTATAAAGTGGTCCATTGGGAATATCTAGCAGGTCGTATGCGTATTTACCGCCAAGATCTCCCTGCGACAGCTCCATTAGCATTCGAGGTCGTTTGAGAGGATCCAGATCTTTTCCGTTCCAGCAAAGCAAATCGAATCCAAAAGCAAGACAGAATGCATTTGTTACAGTGCAAAGGCCACAGTTGTACATGTCCCCCTGACGAGCGAGGTTGGGACTGCCGTCTAGGGTCTCGTCGCTCCTCTCTGTCCTCCGTGTATACAAAGGCCAGGTCTCGGTCTTGTTAACTTGGGAGAAGAGAATTCTCATCAGAAGTCCTCTTACTAAATTATCCATGAAAATTAGATTCGTGATACTGTCAATGACGAAGACGAACTTCTGCCGTGGTGCGATGCCTAGAAGAGCATGGTCTTGCCGGCGGATGAACGGTCAGCGTTTTACCTCTGCTTCACGTGCAGTGTGCTGGTTGAAACTTACGGCCTCCGCTACTATACGCAATGAGTAAATAGTCCAATTTCTTGAACTTTTCTCTGGTCAAGTCCATGGCTTCCAGTACCTGCTTAGCGTGCCCAACAGTGTTGCATTGTCGAAATTGCTCGCTCTTCATGAGGCAACAGCTCAGATACTGCTCTTGGGCCGATACATCGATCTTCATCGGCTCGATTGATGAATTGTCAGTCTTGGGGCGTTCCGAGTGCTCTTCGTTCCAATCCATGATGTGGTCTGCACCAGATGTCATAGGGCGTCGCACAGAGTTTACATATGTACAAATCATATCCATATAACAGTCTACTACCTTGTCTGACAGGGCTGCGCGATCAATAATTTCCTCCACGTCCAAGTAATTAAGGCCTCGAGGCCCAAAAGGCCGCTTCACTCTCTCCAGCTCTGTTTTGAGATGAAAACTGGTCACTTCATACTCATCGTATGCTGCTTGGTCAGCTTCATCTAATCCGTCGAATTGTTGTCGCTCCAATTTCCGCTGCGAGGCTGGCCATAACGACTTGCGGTCATATATTTTCCCCAGACTTAAAGCCATTTGCGTGAGACTATGGTTTCTTTCGAGATTAATTAGAATCGCAAGATCTCGCTTGATGAGTTGAGATCATCTTGAAAGGAATCTTTCAAGAAAGAAAGCACAATGGCTTTGCAAGGGGCTCGGCCGTCCGGATGCATCTTTCGTGGACAAAGAACCAGGCGAATAAGCAAGATGACCAAGATGGCCACAATAAGATCTTTTGACTGTTTTTAAATTTTCACACTTGATATTTGAGAGATGTTGGGGACTGTAGTATCTACAATCGTGAACCAACAACTCGAGACCAAGGCTTCCGGCCCACCAACCCCTCCGCCGTGTCCACTCCATCTTCTGTGCTGTTCACCAGGAACTCTCTTCTTATCTCCCGTAATGCTTCAGATTCCCTTGCAGCTTTCCGAGACTCCAAGAAAGATTTCAATCTATCGTTCATGCCGACGTCATGGCTGGGATCCGAATTAGAGTTCTCGAATGTGAAGCACCGCAATCGACGTTTGATTTGGTTGTTGTCTAAGGATCCAATTGCGATGCCCCTGGTTCGTTCTAGCCACTTGACACGCCGTATAAATTGCCGCTTCCAATACCAGTGCTCTATGAATATCAAATCGTCGTGGGACGGCTTATGTCCAATCCCGAATCCATTGGATTCATCGATCACATCAGCCCAAGTAGGATCCAAGGAACTCTTGTAAATGGAGGAGACGTGAGGCTGTGGAGGGGTATCCGCCGCCGTGTTGTTGGTGCCCGTAACTTCGTCATCTCTTCCGGACGGTTCGTTCTCATTTTCTGGCAGTGGGGTATTCCTGGCCACATTCACATTTTCTTCCTGTCCTCTCAAAAACGCTTCCAGGCGAAAATTCTTCAAGCAATTGTTCTCCGTCCCACTGTAATAATAGCTATTTGCTGGCAAATTAGCATTCCCAGGCCGGTTGTGTAATAGCAGTAAAGGTAAAAGACTACTGTTGTCGTTGCTGCTGCTTCTGCTGATACTGCCTCCACTGTACGAATTGTCCCCGTCTCGGTTTGATGGCATCTGAGAATGTAAACCCTCTCCAGCGTTCGTATCCATGGCCGATTGAATAAAATCGCTACTCCGGGGATGCCTGTGTGGTGGAATGTAAGGCGAATTCGGCGTTCTAGGTGAACTGTATGTCTCTGTTTGCCGTGAAGTTGGGGCTTGCGCATTGGATGGATGCTCTGAGGCATTGCCCTTGATGTTGGAAAACATGCTGAAAATTTGAAATAAAGAGCAGATGTTTGCAATTAAAAATGAAGAGATATTTAAATACTGTTAGTATGTAAGCTAATGCAGTGGATTCATGTTGGGGTGGTAGCCCAGGTCCTAACCGGAGATACCTCTGACTTAAGCGAGGGCTAAACA
This sequence comes from Leptodontidium sp. 2 PMI_412, assembly GCA_021432625.1. NCBI lineage: Eukaryota > Fungi > Ascomycota > Leotiomycetes > Helotiales > Leptodontidiaceae > Leptodontidium > Leptodontidium sp. 2 PMI_412. Next base: position 143,657 of record MU270409.1, read on the forward strand.
ACACTAATCGTCTGACCAGGAGATAGCCATGGAACCATTTCTGGTCAGGCAGAAAAGAAGACAACCTTTAGAACAGTAATAAAGACTAGTTTACGGATTATGACGGAAGGAATAAACAAAAATCAAAGATTTCGTGGTTCGCAGGGAAAAGTGTGCTTGGTGCTTAATCACAACTTCCAACCGTGATATCACTTCTGGGCAGTAGTTGTGCATTAATAAAGTATCAAATACATTTAGCTAATACTATCAGTATGCAATTCAACTAAGAGGCACTAGCAGTCCTACTAAGAACCATTATGGCCGTAATAAAAGGCGGTCACTCAGGTTAGAGGAAAGATGTTACCATCACTCGAACTGAATATCGCACTAGGGCAAAATGATTACCTTGAACGTCATCGATTTTAATTGTCTTGTGCTTTGAGAGATTTTGCCTATGGCTATTAATCTTAACCCTCCCTGAACTGGCAAAGAGCTGTGAAACTCAAGTATCTGCGAAAGTTGTCTCAGTGGCAGACTTCGGCTTTTTCCCCCACACAACATGTCTTTTTCATATCAGCAAGAATTTTCCCGAATCAATCAAATGAAACTCACATTGGCATATACCCATGCACCCCTGTATTTTTGATGTCCTTCCTCACTTGTACCAGTTGTAGCTCTACCTCCTCAGGAGTCCATCCCATAGCCCTCGTCAAAATTGCCATGCTAGCTCCTAGCGCGTCCATCAAGTCCGCTTGCCACCATAGACCTAGCTCTTTCTGCTTTCGTCCTTTCGGCCAGGTGTTTATTGGTACCTCAAAAATCTTCTCCTTCACATCCTCAAACCCGAGCTCAATCATCCAGTCTCGATAGTTTGGGGTATTTGTCCACGGCCTCCCAATTTTCGCGGCTCCCTCCACACATGCTTTTCCCCAGACGTCAAGCGCCGTACCTTCAAGAGTGTCATCGTGACAATGCATCGGGAATACCGAGTCTTGCATCTCGAGATATCCTCCCGGTGCTGTGGCTTCGTAGGCTTTGGCGAGGATTGCACGTGGGTCGGAGAAACAAGTCATCATGCCACGCATGTGGATGAAATCAAATTTGCATGAAAACTGCCACTCATCTTCTGCATCATCGACTTCAAATTGACAATTTGCAGGAACACTGAAGCGTCAGCGGGATAAGGATAATATGGGCAGAGAGACATACAATTCAGGCTGGATTGGACTCAAGTCCGTGCCAATGACTTTCGCGGATGGATACTTGATTGCTGCAAGAAATTTTGATAAGCCATCTGTAATGTAGTCCTCGCGCAGAGTCGGACGTACCAAAATCGATTGCCCATATTCCAGTTCCAGTGCCTACGTCGAGGACGTTCTGTGGGTTTGAGTTAATCGGAGCCAAATGCAGTCTACCTTCGAGAAGAATAAGGACCATTTGATGCTGCAGATCTATCATATATCAGCGAATTGACAAGAAACTACTGTGGAAGGATGCAACTTGCCTAATCTGTCTTGTTCGATCTGGAATCGTGATCAGCTCCATCCTACATGTGGCCAGATGGCAGATACTTACCGCATCGTTTGGTAAAACGTATTCTGAAAGGTCTGAGTTAGTATTGAAATCGTTCGTAGAGTTTGAGGGGCTCATACTTCCTTCTTTGTATTTGTGGAATGTTCGGCCATTCTCTTCAACGTAGTCGTACACACTGGCTCGCAAAGAGGTTGTGCTGCAGATTGAAGGATAAGCGACATGATTCACAGGAAAGGTTCGGTCTTGCTCACGAATCTCGAATACTACTAAATGTCGAGTCCAGATCACTATTGTCCTCACTCTGAGCTCAAAAGTTAGAAGATGACGAGGTCGTGTGACATGAAACCTTACCTGGGTGTCAACTTCGAGTGTCGGGTTACTGATGCTCGAAGCTGCGATGCTCGAAGAAGCGACGCTTACTGGATACGAACCAGCTGCGTTCAAAACTGTTGCCTGCTGCGAGTTGGGTACTGCATCTGAAGAAGAGGCATTTCCAGTTTGTTGAAACTCTGCAGCTTCTATGGATGTAGACAGGAACTCATCTCCTTGGGACGTCATTTCACCTTTGTATGGAGACAAACCTGCAGAGGAAAGGGCCATCTCGATAGCAAATAAATGACCTTTTCGATCTTCACTAGTTCCTAGTGGTCGCCGATCGGCTTTGAACGAGAATGCGGGGGGTTGCACGAATGTAGGTATCTGCCCGCGACACGGTGCCACTTTTGTTCGGAGAGGATGCAAACTCGGAGAATATGGTTGGACAAACGAAACGGCTGTATTGATAGCGCCATGTACTATGTACTGCCACCGGATGACATGCAACGGCCAAGGGTAAGTGGGTGAAGTTTGACGACTCCTAGATTAATGGTGAAAGTACCGAAAAAGCTCCTGCTACGGAGCCAAGTCATAAAATTAACACGAAAAGGGGGAGGGGGGAATGAAGCTGATCGCGTTCTCAACCAACGCACAATGAAGAGTCGCATGTATCCCTTCTGGCTCGCATGGCCAGTGGAAATCTCGGAACCTTGCTACGACAATACCCAAAAAATACAATTCCATGACTGATTGATCCTGAGCACCTGGCTCAAAGCCATCGATACGTCTATAAACGAACCTATTGCGCCTCGGGATGGGGGCAATACAGGGACAGAGGGAGTTTGGCATTAGCGTGGAGGACGAGAAGGCAGGAGCTAAAGTTGGCTTCCAGAGGAGGCCACAGGCAGAGAGTTTTGATCTTTGAATTCAGCGAAGTCTGATCTCAAGCAACTAAATACATCGAAGTGCGTATGTCTAGACCTTTGGAACTCCCCTCGGCGTTTCCCCGATCTCTCCTTGGACTTCGATACCACGAAAGACCACGCCTTGGCCTGACGCCAGCACCTGGGGAAGATGCAGTCCAACAAGTGCAGACGCCAGAAACACGCATGCGTGTTGACTTGGCATGTTTGGGGAGATCAGTTGTTCAGCTAGACTTTTGTTAACTTGGATTTCCAGGAATCTGGTGAGCGAGAGGCCTTACCAACGATGTCCATTACTGAATCATATCATCCAATAGTCTGCGGCGTGGCAAGACTAATCTTCTTTTTTCTCGTACAAGGGTGTATTGGATTACATGGCCGCCTTTCAATGTGCCATTTGTCCCTTATTCACACCCAACGGCCAGGTTGGGTGAACGCCAAGCGGTGTAGTAGGTGCCTTGAAACTGGGAGTTCCAGCAATACGTTGCACCAGGTCCTTTGGCAGCTGCGTGGGGGCAACTCTCTTCACTGGTGAATTCTTCGTCCCTTCAGGGAAGGTGACCGAGTTGCTCTTCGCTCGGGTTGTTGGAACACCAAGAGCAGCTGAGGTCGAGTTGGAGCGGTCATTTGCAGGTTTTGCGGGATGCGGGACAGCCTTCAGTAGATACTTGTCGTCTTTTTCGGCCTTGTCCAGATACATTTTGAGCTGCTGAAAGAGCCAGCTCGCTTTGCAACGATCGCTTGTCTCGGTGACTAGGAGATCTTTCATGGTGAGATCAAGGAGGTCGTGGATCAGTTCCGAGCACTTCGGGTGGGTATGGAGCCGATTCTTCCAGTCCATCACAGTCTTACGAACTATTGCGTGTTGGCCACTGCTGTCGTTGATAATAGTGAAGAAGTTATCGTCATTGATGCCAGTGCCGGTGGCCTCTCGCCCACGAAACTCAGAGAAGCCTTCGATCTGCTCGTATCCCATCAAGAGCCAGGTCAAGAATTCCAAGTACAGGCATCCCAAACTCCAAATATCGTATGCTCTGGAGACCGGTTGGCGGAGTTGGCATTCAGGGGGCTCGTATGTTGGAGAAGTTTGAACAGTTCCAGGGTCGACCCCTGAACGCGAGTCTCGACCGTGGAAACGACCAAGTCCAAAATCGGCAATTTGCAGAACGCCTTTGGGATCTTGATTCTCACGATCATTCTCAAACCACAGCACATTCTCTGGCTTGATGTCCCCATGTCGCCCAAACCACTCTTCGCCACGTTCAACCATGAGCTTTACGTCTTTTGGCATTCGAATGCTACCAGCTCCGGTAGTTGCACGCAATGGGTAGGTAACACTGAAGGTATGTATGCGCAACAGCCCATTGGCAATTCCAGTCATCTGTCTGAGGGACCACAGCACAGTATCTCTGTTGAACTCGGGCGACGGTCGGTCGTCCCAGTATTTCCGCAGGTTGGCATTTGCGTACGGAAACATCAAGTGGTACTTGCCTTCGTGTTTGTAAGTTGCCAACAGCTTGATCAAATGAGGGTGATGTTTCAAGCCAACGGCATTCAGAATTGTTGCCTCCTTCATGAACTCAGTCTCGTCGGAATTAAACAATCGCTTGACAGCTACAAGTGGCTCATCCTCCTGGGTTAATTAGTCGAGTACTCAATCGCTGTGTTCACTGGGAACTTACAGGGCGGCCGCTTCTCTCCCAGAATTCATGATGTGCTGGATGAATCCGAACAGGATACACCTCACTATATCCTCCTTGCTTGCGCGCTAGCTCATCCCCGCGAAGTTCGACTGGCACAAATGGCAAAACCGTCTTGACATCCAAATCATAAAGGTCTTCGTTGAGACGGAAAATGGGGGCATTCATCCACCATTGAAATCGATCAAAGTTCTCCAAGTATTTATCCCTCCACGTCTCCAGTGTCTTGATCGGTTCTCCATTATTCCTGTGTAGGGCGAATTTCCTGGGTGCATCTGGCTTCCTCACGAAGGGTAGGTCTGCGTCTGTGATGCCTTCATCTAGCAGAGCGCATATGTCAGCCCCCTTCTTGATATATGCCAATGTCGCATACAGCTGTCGCGAAGACTTGCATGCTTTCTCCGCGTAAGCAGTAGCTTTCTTGTCGTCGATCTCCGAGTTCCTTGCCTGGATATCCTTTGACACTGTCGCCACAGTTATCAATTTTTCTTGGACTGACCGTGGAACGATGAAGCAGTGCGCGCGATGGGGGCATTCGAGCCGTGCCTCGTATAGCTGTTCCTTGAGCCAATGCCCAGTTGTTGAAGAGGCTTTGCTGTTGGATCGACTCCTTTCGGAGGCTATGGAGTTTTGTCTCGATCGTTCAGGCGTCGCGTGAAGGGACTGAGGAACAACATCTGTTGGGTTACCTTGATGTATAGTTGGCTGGCGCACTTGAATCTTAGGAACAGGTGTTCGTAGAGGTTGTGGTTGTTGTTGTTCGGTCACTGCTGCTGGTGTCGTAGAAGCAGGAGGGTCAGTGGCTGGTGGGGATGCTGGTACTCCCCCAACGATCGACTTCTCCACAATCTGAGGCAGGGTTGGCAAACATTCTGTCGCATGGAAGACTGTCTTCCTCACTTCCAGTTGACCAACTGCTCCACGATTCCCATCTATCAACAGATCATCCTGCGACTTCTGACTGTTCTTATTCTTGGACTTTAAGAGCTTTCCGAAGCAATTGAGGCAAGCGAGTACAGAAGACATTCGAGCAGCGATGCGCCGGATCAATCAGCACGCTGTGGCGAGTAGCAAACGGATCCATTGGGTAGGTAGGTATATAAGCTTGAAGAGCTTAATGGAGCATAGAAGGGCATCATTTTCGGTGACCTGAACCAGCAGCACACCACCACGAAGGACAGCTGAGGAAAGGTTGCAGCCATGAGGCTCAAAGGAGGAGAGAGGAATGAGTTTTGGGGCAAGACACAGCCTCCAACACTTCATCGGGCGCATAAAATTGTGTCGGCGCAGCGTCTTGTGCATCCACTGGTTCTCAATTGGTCTATGGCCCCCAATTCGATAAAATAGAGAGCCGCAGGGTCAGCTCCAAGTCATCTCATTGGCCTCGTCCAGGGAGCTGATTCAAATGTGGCTTGCTTGTTAATTCTACTGTGAAGCTTTAGGACATGCATTATTACTGGCCAAACTCCACCCAGATCAGACTGATCAAGAGCCCAAGAGAACGCCTGCAACCTTTCGTGGTCCGTACCCGCCAGAAAACCCCCCATCAGATCCCCAGGAGAAACAAAGTGGCTTTACAATCCGGGCGCGGAAAAAAGTGTATGGAAAGAAAAAGAAAAAAACAAGGGAAATTTCAAAGAGCAAAGACACCTATCCGAATTTTACAGTGGTGGCTGTACGAGTAGAGTCCCAAGTTGAAGCTGGAGATGGGGAGAATAGTGTGGCTGGTGATCGTGGAGAGCCCAGCCCGCTCTCAAGGTCCAGTGTAGGCTGTCTTTTCTTCGATGAGACAACAGAACGAATGCTGTGCTTTCGTTGGAGAGTGACAAACCCCGGATGCTCAGGGCTGACCGCTGGTTCGACTTTGGTAAAGTGAACCCAAGCCCACCAGAGGACTACAGTAAGCATAGTCAAAGGAATGGAGATAGCAGCCAGGAGCCACACATCTCTCGACACTTGCATGTTGTTAGTTTCGCTCATCTTGACAAACTCGGTAGAGAAGAAATTCTGTTTAATTTAGTGCGTGTTTTCCCCCGGTTTGATGTGGAAACTTACTGCTACGATAGTCGTTGGCAGGTAGACAAGTGTGATCACCGTCAAGATTTTGACTGCCGCAGCATCTTTGGTACTTTTCTCCTAAGCAATGTCAGATGGGAACCCTCGTATTGAAGTGTTTGTCTTACTGCCATTTGACACATGAAGCGGCTTTCCATCTGGGTTTCGGCTGCCAAGTCTTTCAATGCAACAGCTTCTTCGTAACTGAGAAGATCGGACAGCTGTTGATTATTAGCGAACATGCCACAAAGAAGACTGAAGTTGATCTCCATCAGTTGTAATTCTTACCAATTGAGCAGTGGACTCGGCGTTTGCCTTCAATACTTTTGCTCGGTCCGAGAGCATGGCGGCTTGCTTTTCGTAGTCTTCAAACTCTTCGATAATGGCCTCTAACTCCAGTTTCTTCCCATCTTCCATTGGGTATTCGGCTTGAAAGCGTACGCATGCTTCTCTGACTCCACGTATAGAGTCAATCATTGAAGGAAGTATGACCTGAAGGTCGAGCACTTGATCCTCAACAATTTTTAATTCCTGCCGGTGTGCGAAATTGATATTGAAATCTGTCAATGGAGAAAGGTTGGCCTTGTTATTGCCAACTGTTGCCAGGACAATCTCGTTTGACTATTTGAACGAGTAAGTAAAGATGTTCATGAGATGTTGTGAGTTGGGTGACAAACCTGGTCTTTTAATTTCTTCTGCAGGAAAGCCATGTAATCCGACCATCCTCTCAAGCTATCAGCAACCAAAATTCTGTGCGTGTTCCAACACGAGAACCCTGCTGTTTCTCCTGAGAGCTTCTGCTCCAAGCCATCCGTGAATTGAGCTTTTGCACTCTCGAAAGGTGCTACAAGAAGGAAGGTTGATCTAGAATCGTACATTTCGTTGACATTTACAACTTGGCCGAGATTCAAACATTGTTTTTCGCAGGTAAGCTGATGGTACACTGCAGTCTGGCGGATGGACCATGGGCACTCTCCATCTGCTCCATTCCGTCCATTCAATTCTACTCGCCGAAGCATATAGGAGAATTCTGTTCTGGGTTAGTTGATATACTTGAGTAGGAAAGTTGGGTGGGATGTACCATATTTGACAGCTACCGATGAGTTTCCAGCATGGGTTTTGCGGCGATTAAATCCGGGAAACTCGAATTCGTTCTCTTCACTCTTCCTTCCGAACGCAAACATGCATCTCCAGAAATTGGGAGTGATCTCGAAGGTTCTCATGAAACCTTCGAAGACATCCAAAGAGATGTTCAGTGTAGTCCAAGAGCGATCCTGCCGTATTGTGAAGATTTGTGTTGCATCATCTGAGTCCTATACGATGCAATAAGTTTCCATTCCACATCGGATCAAATCTTCGTGCTTATTCGGGAGCCGGAGAGAAGTCTCGACATTGTATCTTACATTTCGCAAGGCCTTCACCTGCGCTGAGTTCCACACATCCTGGTCTTTGAAGAAATGAGGTATATTGTCTTTCTCCGCGAGCTCGTTAGCTCGGCTGTTTCTGAAGATCCGAGTGACTTGTAGCGGTGATATGCCAGCCTTTGCCTTGAACAGATCGTGAGCCTTCTCCTGAACTTTCGTTTGCAGGCTGCGGAGATCGTCGAGTCTATACATTGAAGCCATCTTCTCAATCGTCGAGTTCTATATTTACTGGAGTCTCTATTGAGTCTCCTGTTGCTTTCAACCCAGAACTTAATCTCTAGACAGGATTGTGAGTTTGCAATTGAAGCTCAATTGAGAAGTTGGGGGGGTCACACTGGCTGGGCCAATCCTGCGCTCGGCGATGCCCTCCCTCAGCCGGGAAGGATAGGCGAAGGTGGCTGTTCAGTCAGCCCCGGACACAGCCCCATGCAGCTCCATTCGTGCATCTCAATGGGGAGCACACCACCAAATCAACTTGCATGACCGTGAGGCAAGAATTCCGGGGTGTTAAAACATCTTTGGTGCAATGACAGAACCTCGGGCGAACGGTCACATGACCGTAATATCCGGCTGTTTCCTGTGCGTTCACGACAATTGAAGCTGCTTCCAAGGCTCTGCTCGGGATGTTGCATACAAATTGATATTTTACAGCTCTGAGGAAATTGGGGAAAGTTCTTTGTCGTCGCTGCTTAGTGAGGGCTGATATATTTGAAGTATGTTCGTGAATCATGATATTGTCTATTTATGAAAACAAAACCATCTGTGTGGTGAAGAGAACTCCGATCACTATGTATCGCTGCCCAATGCTAAACTCCAACTGCCTCCTATGAGCCATATCCCTTGAAATGATAGATCTGGTATTGGTTGTGTCGCTGTGTTGCACTGCACCCGAGTGATATATGTGTCAACATCGTCGGTATGCTCGGCAGTCTTGGATTTGGTCCTGAATAGAGGTTAATAATTATGACTTGATGAAAGGTCGGAGTGATGTTTACCTCGGTGAGCTGCGTGGCTTTGTCCATCGGATATATCTTATATCGGTTGAGCCGGAGCTATTGAACCTTTCATCAGCATTGAATACCAAATAGTAACAGGATCATACCTCGACCCGGAAGTTGTTTTTCCCTTCTTCAGAAGTACCATAGACTTGCTTCAACAGATCCATGAACCTTCTTTGATCCAGGTACTGACCCTCAATCACTTGTGGCATGCCGTTGTAAGTATCGTGAGAAGACATAGTTGCTGCACGCGGGGATGTGGCATGCAAACGATGAACAAGGACAAGTGGGTTCAGGGCGGGTGACTAACGAGCAGGAAGATCAAGTAGTCGAATGGAAATGATAATTGCACTGTGGACGAAACTGATGGCATAAGAGAAGACTTCACAGAAGGTGGCAAAACTGAAACTTGGAATAAGGAATGGATAACCCCCCGAATATAAGATTTCGCCCCCTCCACGTCTGTCAGAATTCAGCAGTTAATAGCAACAATAGTGACACTCTGACCGGGCCTAGGCACCCTAATTCAGACCATCGACTGACGCCCATGAGGAACGCGAGAAGCCTTCAAAATAGTAGTAGTATGCGCCTGTATTATTCTGGGCTCATCTCTGCCCTGCGTAACTCCCTCATCACAGAGGCCGCAGACCCAATGAGGGTAGTACATGTCCAATCAAAAGCAAATAAAACAAATCCATGCGACAATTTGCAAACGCGGGAAGCCCAGAAATGCGAAGCATCACATGGCAAGGCAGTCAAGGCAGATTCGTACTTCAGCTCCAAGGGGGGCGCCGAAGTGTTGGATGAGGAGGGGTGGATGCTCCGCCACAAGTTCCAGCTCCTCGCGCCGAAAAGCGTCAGACTTGAAATTATCGGCAGGAGTCAATCTCCTCCTACTCAGGAGTCAGTCAAAAGAGTATAAAGGATTGGTAGCCCCATCTTCAAGAGGCTTGCTATCGTCTGAATACAAACCTGAGTCAGAATTCGTGGTGCGGCGACGACATATTTGCCCATCCGAGTCTGCCCAACGGGGGATCTGTTAGTGAGGATCACAACAACGTCTACCAAGAATGCCTTGCCACCTCCCTCATCGTGTCTCGGATAAGCACATTCGAAAGAAAGCCCAACGTACTTGCAATGTAGCCTGGCTGCCGAAGAGCCTTGCCAGCAGGCTTGCCAGCTGTTCCCTGTTGGCATACCGCACTTCAATTACTTGAGCCATGTTCACCTCGAGTATATATGTTTGGACAGAGCGCAAGATAATCAGCAGATTTCAGGTTTTCAAGCTTGGGGAAATGAGGTTTCTGTTTGAGCAATCATGAGATTTGCACGATGTGAGCTGGAGAGGAAAGTGAGGCTGTGGAGATGCTGCCTGATTGCAACTGGAGTTCCACGACGGGGTTTGAGGTGCACTCACCGCCAGGCAGAATGCCAACAGGGGGCCAGTCACGTGGGCTATCAGGGGGGACCAGGCGAGCCTGCCTTGATGTTCTGCTCATCCTTCTTCTGAGCAGGGATCTATCTTGATGGTATCTCTCATTGGCAGATTCTATTTTGTTGACTTTGATATCTTTTCGTTATACTTTACCGAGAAAGTAAAGCTGAATAGATGGGCATTGCCACCTATGTATTCTTGGCCCCCAGACTTTGTTTACTTTCCGCATGGCACCGGTGAAGCGATGCTAGATTCGGGCATAACAGACCCAGCGTTCCAAATAACTTTTTCAACATACCAGCCTGTCGGATCGAGGCAACCGGGTTATCGGGATCAAGAGATCCGGTTCAAACAAACTGCACAGCATCTTGATAAGCTTGTGTCAGGTTTCTTCCTCTGTTGACAATGACCCGCCTTTGACTTCACAAGGATACTACATCTGACTAGGCAGAGTTATTGTTATCTCTCAAGCAAACCTCTCATAATCATTTAGCTTGAATGGGTTGCGTGTAATTGTATGTGGCATCTGAAGCGCTTCCTCGACTTGTACGATTCAGGTCTAACCTCTTCAAGTAAGTTGCCCGCAATGGTCAATAAAACTTACCAGCGGCATTGGCGAGGGATTAAAGATAAATGCAGATGTCTCGAAGTGTTATTTTCTATTAAAATTGTCCGAGATGACCTTTCGAAAGCTTCTGTCGGGATGAATCTACTTGGTATTCCCCAACCCTACGGGAGCATGCGACGTTGACGTCTGCAGCTGGACTAGCCAAATCTAGCCCAATGGACCAATCTAAGGCGAAGTTTTGGTCGTAGGACCTTGGACTATTACAATACTACACAACTAAGCCCCCAGCACTGCGCGCACCTCTGTGATGCCAACAGCTTCTCAGTCTTGGAGCGATGGGTCGTTCGTCCTTTCGCAAGCAGCCAGATATCTGAGGAGGTTGACCTTTGAGACTTTACTCACCGCAACACTCGATTTCCACGTCTCTTTCTGACTTCCAGATGGAGTTTGATTTCACCGATCCCACCGAGCCAAGATGTTCCCAGCATCACTTTCCAAGCTCTGGAGGCGCGAGAGTCGACACTCCGTCCGTCGATACGGAATTATTCAAAGCCGCTATCAAGTAGATATTATTACGAGCATGCAAGGCTACGTTTTCTTGTCCCATGGAGTAAATCCCATCAGCCTTGGCTGACAGCCAAGGAAGCGGAGAAAGGTCCTCTCACCAGTGTCTCCACGCATTGGCAACACTTGGCGCCAAACATCACCAAGAAATTCATTCGTGGAATATTCATTGGAGATACTCCGTCGTGTTCATCATCATCTGTTGTACCTGGAAGCTGGAGAGAAATTTGTCCCAAGCTCTGAAAAGCTGCAGGGGAGCTCTGGAGCTTTGAAGGCATGGCATGGCGAGGCTGTGATCGCTCGTGGTATAAGATGCAGGATGGAGAACGAAATGAAACTCAATTGACAGCCCTGCAGCTATTTCCCCTCTCAAAGTGTCTTTATACTTTCAAGTCCTTAATTGAAGTATCCTGGCAGTTTTCACAACATCAATTGGGTCCTCACAACTCTCAAGATGAAGTTCTCCACCACAGCTTCGCTGGCCATCCTTCCAGCACTGCTCCAAGCCGCAGTTGTCCCACGTCAAAGCCAGGGAGATGGAGCACAGGGAACCGCAGATGCCACACAAGGTGATCTCGCTGCTCGTCCTCCTCCTCGATTCCCCTTCCCGGTTACCAAATTCCCAGTAGCGACTGAAACGGTAGTCTTGCAAGACGCCATGTACATCATGCCAGGCCAGATCTTCGATGGAGGCATGAAGAGATACGAGCGGCCCTTGGGGAGTTGCAATGAGCAAGCCGAGGGAACTGATGCAGATGCGGTCTTCAATCTCTTGCCAGGAAGTACAATAAGGAACGTGATCATTGGCAAGCATCAGTCGGAAGGCATCCATGCCCTGGGCGATGCGTGGGTTGAGAATGGTTTGTTCCACATCTTCCCTCAGTCACTTGGCAAGTGTGCGACAGTTACTAACTGGGATGCACAGTTTGGTGGGAAGATGTCTGCGAAGACGCACTCACATCCAAGGGATTGAATACCCAGTTGCGTGTCATTGGGGGTGGAGCTAGAAATGCGACAGATAAGGTTCGTCCCAGGGCTCACTCGAAGTCTCAACTGGGGAACAAACTCTAACTTAAACTCAAATACAGATCTTCCAGGATAACTCTCTCGGTGGAAAGTATAACATCACCGGATTCTACGCAGAGAACTTCGGAACCTTCTACCAATCGTGCGGGAACTGTTTGAACCAGTCAAAGCGGAATGCCACCATCCAAAATATTGTTGCGGTGTTTGGAAACCGCATGGGTATAGTCAGTTACACCATATGTTCTTCAAGACCCCGATGCTGACTGCCGTCCCAGATCAACCCCAACTACGGTGATGAGATCCGCATGAAAGATGCCCAGATCTTGAACGTTACCCGCTATGTCGACAAGGAAATCGCAAACAATGTTCAGACAGTCCCGTACACCATTGGCACTGGCCCTGATGAGAAGTACGCCTTGTATAATCTGACGAGAGATCACATCGTGCCATTTAATGGCACAGTGACCAATCAATATATACCAGAGCAGCCATATGAGTGGTTGGCCACCGCTTGGCCTGAGGGATACTAGGGGGCGGTGACAGAATAGGTGGTAGGAGTTTTGTTCTGCGAATGCGGCATCGTCATAAAGGTCAAATGAGAAGTGATAATGAATAATCAAAAAGAGAAAAGTCAAATTTCGATCTCAAATCTATCCAGTGGCAACCTGGGCTGCGAGTCCCAGGATTCCAGCAGGTGTCAATTGCACCTGTGACCGTCTCCACCCCTCCTCATACGGTAGTCTTTCCTTCGCTGCACATTAATCTGTCAGCTGCAATTCTCAAAAGAAAGATTCTTATCACTTACCAAATAGCACATCGACCCATTCCGTTCTCGCCTCCGAAGTGACATCTGGATCAGCAAAGACTGTCAAGTAAAGTGCCGTCTCGATGCTGCTGAATTGTACATCACTGGCACTCATATTGAATGCAGGATTCACTGCAGCGGCGGCAGCCAGACGAGAAGATCGAGCCGACTTAGCTGTCGCCAAGGAGATGGTTTTGTTTGTGAAGAATGCTGCGACTGAATTCCAAATGGTGGAGTTGAAGGAGTGGTTGTCCCCAAAATAGATGTCGTTGCGAGACAGGGACCCATCATGTTCAATGACTAAGATTTGATCAACTTTCACAATTCTTCACACTCCTGATGTCTCCGGAACTTACTGCCATGGGTATTGATATCATCGAGGTTGAAGGTGGCACTGCTCCCAGTAGTCGAGGCGAGCAAGGCTTTTTGACCCACTAACTGTGTTGCTGCGGGAGCGAGGTTGATGGACTCATTGAAAGCAGTAATGAGATCTGCCATGGAGATGTTCAATCCATTATGCGGGAGGAAACCATGATTGGCAAGACTATTGACCATCGGACAAGGACTTCGGCCTTTTACATGTCAGTGTCACTTCTCGTGAGATGTTGGATGCAGGGACTTACGATCCGTTGAAGAGGGAGCGATCCATTTACAGTCACTGAAGCAGAACCCCGTGGTACCGAAAATTGCAACGAGAGTAATGAACTTCATTATGTCCTGTGGAAAACGAATGTCTTGGGTTGTGGTCTGAATGGAGAGTCGATTTGACTGAAGTTCTTTCAATTGGGTACCGGTTCCATTTATAAGAGATTTCAGACTATGAATAGATAAGTGATAATTTCGGTCTCTTAACAGGACTGCATAAAATGCCCCTCTTTGCCCCTCGGACTACGCGAGTGCCCAGAGATCTGCAACATCGGAAATGACCGCCGTAGCTGCTTGTAATGGAAACGCTGTGATTGGAGATTTGTTTTCAAAAAAATTCGGCATTGTGACCATCACAGGGTTTGACCCTTGATCAGTATCTAAACGTGGCTGGGTTGATGCACTGGCTCCGTGTTGTCCCCAGAAGAAGTCCGGTTCAGGCAGTGGAGCCGAACCGAGGCTCGCGGTCACAAAAGGAGTCCTAAAAGTCAAAGTAAACTCCAACTAACCATATTTCTTTCCCGATGTACGAACTGCACAGTTCGGCGGGTCCAGGTTACATCGTTGACTTCGAATTAACTTCAAACACGGACTAAGCTACGAAGGGGTTTCCGGCCGAATTTTAGACGAAGGATCTGAACTGATACGAGTTAGATCTTCCAGGGAACTTTTCTTAACCTACCTATCTTCTTAAATCATACAGCTGCCATTTTCTCCTTATCTAGAATTGATTTCCCCGCCCCGAAGCGCCAGAGAACGTTTTAAAGGCGTCTGGACTTTGATTGTTGATTTCTTGCCGTCGAGGATGTTTCTATTTAGTGGGCGTTTGGCTGCGGTTACAGTATTCCCTCCCCTTAACTGTCATTCAAAACAGGTCCGTGCAGATGTAGCGAGAGCCTAATTAGGCGAAGAATTCGCCCTCTTAGCGTGCATGCCCTGTAATTTGGGCAGCCTTAGCGCCTCGCTTCAACGCAGCACCCTGAAAAGACCTGTATGTGGCAGTTAAGGGGATAAGCCCCGGAGCTTAGCTGGGAGGAAGCGAAGCATCCTTTACTACAAAGGAGAGAAACAATAACCGACAACTACTGATAATCTTCAAAAATATTTACAAGAAGTCTTATTTTGTGAAATAGCATCACGGTCCCAACCTCTCTCATGAGTCGTGAACCGCAACGGCGAACTTCAACAGGTAGTGGGTCAATTCAGCGTCCACAGATTATTTCACCTGACCATAGCTATGCTATCTTGCTCCGACAGACACTATTTGAAACGATTAAGTGACTAAAATAATTAATGTTTAGCACGAAAATTCCTCGCCACGGATTTGATAATGAACAAGAAAGGTAGAGGAGGCGGTCGTCGCCAGAACCACGACACCCATCTTGCTGTGTGAAATTTTGAGGGACTCGGGATTCGCTCGCTGCAAGTTAGAGTCCCAAAAACATTTCATATGATTTAACTTGACGGCGGAAACCCATCTAGGGCGGGTCATGGCCACGTTCATTGATCAAAACATAAGCCTCTTCAGCAACCAGCATCATTCACCCCCAAACTTGCGTAGGCAAGTTCCAACCTCCAAACACCTGCAGCAAAGTGGCAACAGCTATTAATTTACCCATCGATTTACAATTAGGCCCATGAATGAAGCGGTTATGAAGAATATTTGTGAGGACATCCAGCGTTGAGCAAATTCGATTGTTTGGAATGCCAGAACTTCAACGATTTCTAGTTGCTGAGACGTGCAACACTACCTCTCTGCTTCTGGGCCTATTCACCTATCTCAGCTATACTGTGCCCCTTAGTCAAGCCTTGTCTATGATCCAGACAACATTCGAAGCGGAGATCATTTGGATTTCTTTGGAGGGGCCGAAACAGCCCACTCTTGATACCAATTCAGAGCCGGTCGCCGCAAAACCCCCCAAAGCTCCATCTCCTCTTTCTCATTCATTTCTGATGAGTCCTGTACAGGATGATAGTGCTCGAAGTCTACGATCGAGCTACAACACAAAGTCTCGAGTTAACAAAGTTGCACAATTTTCTCACGACGTTGGGGAAACCGCCTACCAAAGCTTTGTATCCTTATCCCACAGAATGTTTCGCAAACCACGATCGTACGGTACGAAACCATCACGCCATATATCCCTTTGATCATTCAGTGGTACTCGTCTGCAGATGATAATATAGAGCTTACTTTAGTGCTTTCAAAAAGGCAGCCCGAATGATTTCTTGTTCATCTGATGTCAGACTCCAAAACCCAAGATCAAGCAATGTCACTCCAGGCATGAGAGTCATGATAGTGATGACCAAGTAGCCACTTGGAAATAGACCGTTCATTCCTTGCGTGGTTTTCTTCCCTTTATAAATAGGAAAGTCAGCGACGGTCAAATATATGATTCCTTGGGGGAAACAGACATGGCCCCACAAGCGTTCAGAGTATCAAGGAGGGGGGGTTCTAGGCACCGCGAATACCTACAAGTCATCAAATTTGGTACTGAACTCCGCTTCTTCGAAGCAAAGGTCTTCAACGCGTGCAACTCCGCAGCTGTCTCTGAATTCGGGCCTTCTATTGGCGCTTTCATTTCTGCACAGGGAACTCTGTTCAATGTAAGCCACTTGGTGTTGCTAAATCTTAAGAGTAGAATCGGCAGCCAACATACTGAAATTTGACTTTCATGATGAATTTCTCATCGACTGATTCACTCTGCGACAACTCATCTGATGCCCGTCGACACAGATAAAGGATCCTGGCGACGCCGTCGTCTTTCCTAAAGTTGGTCACAGGCTTGAGTCGCTCATATCGTGAACCATCTTCGAAGGTGACGACCTTTTCTAGGATCGCATCGGCGTCGGCCTCAGTGAGTCCTGACGAAGCCATTTCTCTGTTTTCTTAGGAAGATGTAGAAGTAAGGACGTTGTGTCAATTCTGACATTGACATCGTCGATACATAGCGATAGAGCTAAGCCGTAAAAGTACAACTCCCTAGGCTATTTTGGGCTTACTGTGCGCTGCAAGTGAAGATCGCAAGCCGGATGTAAGGAGTTTCATGCCCACCCCTCTTTGGTTGGATAGCCGAGTCCAGTTGTTCTCTCGTTGCCAGGCCCCAAATTCTGCGGGTTACAGGCTACTTCGCTTAAGACTGGGTGACTTTACTTTTTTAAAGTAAACATGATCCTGTGACTCATCTCATACCTCGGCTTAGAGCCTACATACTTGCTCTTTGGACAGCAGTTTCGGGTATGAAAGATTATTTACTCGTATTCATATGACCTATCTATCGAGCAAACAAGGTCGGATGTATCGCCATCAACTCCAGAGCAAGACTGGCTTGACAACCTCCCCCTTTTTCATCTCTTGCCTGCTCAAATTTTCGATAAGGATAATACTTGATAAGCTTTTCGAATGGAAATTTGCCTTCCTTCTGGGCCTGCATAAGAAACGGCAAAAACTACATGCAATTGTTGTCAGCTTGGAACATACGAGTAACCGGAGAAGACGGAAACCCATACCTGTTGCGGATCACTTCCACCCTGACAGCATCCAACGAGTTCTTTTCCTAAAACCAGCAGATCAAAAATATCAACCTTAGCCGTCGTCCCAATCTTTGGTACTCCCACGCTTGCAGCCTTTCCCCGTGGAGCCAACATGGCCAACATGTTCTCAATGACCTGCGCATTCCCAGTTGCGTCAATAGCAAACCGCACTCCGAGTGGCGAGCAGATCTTGCGTACTTCTCCTACGATGTAAGGCATAGTAGCAGAGACTGTATGTGTTGCACCTAGCTCCAGGGCGAGAGCCATACGCGCTTCGCTGAGGTCACTGGCGATGATCGTTGACGCGCCTGCCATCTTTGCTGCCATGGCTGCAGCAAGCCCGACTGTCCCAACACCAAATATCACGATGCTATCTCCAGCGGACACGTGAAGAGTGTTGAACACGCAGCCAGCTCCAGTCTGAAGACCGCAACCCAGGGGGGCACAGAGGCCGAGATCTGTGTCTTGAGGTACTTTCACCATGGTGGAGTGGTTCACGATGGCTGTTCGCATGAAGGATGACTGGCCAAAGAAGTGGGAGTTGCAGGGCTTTTTGTCCGTGGATGTGTGGAGGGGATGTGTGCCGTCTGGGCGGGTGCCGCCAAAGTTGAGAGCAGTGAAATTATCGCAGTATGCTACATCTCGCTTTTGCAAGCGGTGCAGTTGGTGCAATGGTGGAAGGAGAGTAAAAACTTTGTCGCCAACCTGGAAATCAGTGATGTGAGAGCCAACCTCGACGATGATGCCAGCACCTGTTCGCAGAGGGTGGTTAGTAAACTGAACTTCCAAATGATGACTTCTGCTGACCCGGTGACCGTACCTTCATGGCCGAAAACATTGGGCACGGCTGCTGGTATTGTGCCATTCATACATGACAAGTCGGTGTGACAGATTCCAGATGCGTGTATCTCGACTTTTGCTTCATCTGGTCTCAATCCATCAAGCCCGACTTCTTCGATTGTGAGCGGGCCATTAATCTCTCTCAATACCAGCGCTGTGGAGGATTTTACAGCTGCCATAGTGGCTTGGGCACGGTTTTGTTTTTAAAAATAATGGTTTAAGATCAGGCCAAAAGTTCTTGATGGAAATGGGCGAGTGGCATCTGTGAGTACCTAACAAAATATGAACTGAGGAAATCAGATATACTTCAGGTTTCAATGTTAAAGCATCTAGCGAGACACAGGGGGCATTCAACGTTGAAATTTGGATTTTAAACTTGAGAATGTGACTAACTTCAGAAACGACTAGTCATACCAACAGAAAAGATGGTTTGCGTTGGGTTGAAGCCGCGTCCGGACCGTGAGGCTCAAGCTAACCACGAGCATGATCAAGGCATTTGTACTCCCTGTATTACACGATACTAGTAGATGCTGAGAGAACGTACAATCTGAGTAGCGGGACAGTAGAATTGTGGGGGAGAACCTAAGAAAGAGAGGGGGGGGGGGTGCTCAAGGTGGAGAGAAGTAAGCGGGGGAGGCCAGCAGGAATTAGACATCAGACCTGGGAATCCAGAACTTAGACGGTACAACAGACGGCATAATACCGTTTAGAGCCGTGTGGCTTAGACTAGCTTTTCCCCATGGGGTTTTGTTGTGTCAGTTTCATTGGGCTTACGAGTGTTGGGAGTCGGGCTTCGGAATGACAACGTTATGCGGCAAAAGATTCGGAACTGAACTCACAAGGACGGGACCGTTTGTTAGTACCGTGCAGCGTAGATATCACGCGGAACGCCACGGCAGTCTCACTCCTCGCATTGTATGATACTAGTAAATAAAGAGGTGACGATAAATATACAACGAAGTAGCGGAGTTTTAAGTGAGTGGCTCATGCGTGATTGTTAAACACTCGAATTTTTGGTTTCCAAAGCATTCAACCCATCCCTTTCTTTTAATTCAGATACTGGTACAGTGATCGAAAGAAAACCCAACAACTGTTACCATGGCTGTCAAAACAAGTCTCACTTTTACCACTTTTCGCAATGTTGTTGATGGTCAGCTCGTCGATACTCAAGAACACAGACATGGCATCAATCCTGCATCAAAGCTTCCTAGTTATGATGTCCCTCTAGCAACACAGAAGGATCTCGATACAGCTGTCGATGCGGCACGCACATCGTTTGGAGAATGGTCTCAGACCTCAGTAGCTGAGCGCAAGCAACTGGTGTTGAAGTATGCTGATGCGATCGAGAACGAACGGAGCGGATTCGTTACTCTGTTGACCATGGAACAAGGAAACCTGTGAGTAATGTGTGCATACATGTTAGCAACTATTTTGCTGACATTGCTCAGCTCCACATGGCTGAGTATGAGTTCGGACTGGCTGTACGATGGATTCGTGAGATGGCTGAGATAGATGTACCAGAGGAGGTCATTGAAGACTCAGCTGATCGCATTACAAGCGTTCGGTACACGCCCATTGGCGTGGTGGCAGCAATTGTGCCATGGAACTATCCCATTCTGCTGGCTACTGGAAAGATTGCTCCAGCTCTTCTGACAGGGAACACTATAATCATAAAACCATCGTAAGAGTGCGCCCGCTTGAACTTACAATATTATGTCGAGCACTGCTAATATGAGAATTACCAGCCCATTCACGCCATACTGCGGTCTGAAACTTGCAGAGTTGGCCATCGGAATCTTCTATCCTGGCGTCGTCCAATGCTTGAGTGGCGACGATCACCTTGGACCATGGATCACAAGCCACCCAGGAATCGACAAAATCAGCTTCGCTGGCTCAACTGCAACTGGGAAGTTGGTGATGCAAAGTGCAAGCAAAACACTGAAGCGTGTTACTTTGGAACTGTGAGCCTCCAGCCAACATCTTAGGAAATATCATACTGATGGAAAATAGCGGTGGAAACGATCCTGCGATCATTTTCCCGGATGTTGACATTGCAAAGACAGTCCCTGAGGTTCGTCCTATCCAACCATCGCCACCCTTTGAGGCCAATTCTAACGCCCTTAGATCGCATTCTATGCTTTCTTGAATTCTGGTCAGACGTGCCTCTGCGTAAAGCGTATTTACGTGCACGAATCCATCTACGGAAAGTTTCGTGAAGCTCTCGTTCAACATGTGAAAACTCTGAAGACCGGAGATGGCACGTTGGAAGGCGTGAGCCATGGCCCTCTGCAGAATGCTATGCAGTACGAGCGTGTCAAAGGCTTCTTTGCTGAAGTAAAAGCTCAGGAGTTGAAGATAGCTATCGGTGGTGAAATCGAACCGTCTGATGGGTACTTCATCACGCCAACCATCATTGACAATCCTCCAGAGGAGTCGAGAATCGTCGAAGAAGAACCATTCGGTAGGTAAAGCCATTGAACTCTCTTTATCCAGCTGACTTGTACAGGTCCGATCGTTCCAATTCTGTCATGGAAAACCGAGGATGAAGTTGTCGGGCGTGCGAATAATACCACAATGGGTTTTGGTGCCTCTGTCTGGTTCTCCAACACAGCAGAAACAACACGGATTGCTCGTAGACTTGAGGCTGGGACAGTGAGGGTTAATAACCACTTCGATCTTTCGCCAAAAACGCCCTTTGGTGGCGTGAAGGAGAGTGGAATTGGTGTCGAGTGGGGCTCGCAGGGAATGAGAGCGTATTGTAACATTCAGTCGATCGTTGTTAAGAAGGATTAGTACCGTCTTCTGAATCTAGTTATAATACAACAGTTTAGGCGCAAATTGATATTTGTGGGCTTTTTGCCATGATTCCGGAGCTTCTTGCCTTTCATGTCTCCACGCAAGTTGTTTTGAGCATTTCTCGTTTGAAAAACAAAATGCTCTGAAGGAGAAGGTTATCTTCAAGGGGAAACATTCAGAATAATTGAAATCTACCTTTCTCCTTTTTTGTACCAAAAAAAAAAATCTGTTTCTGCTATTCAAGACCATAGTCGTGAGAGCAATGTAGTTTCTGCTATGTGCTTCGGCTAGGACGTAATGCTTTGCAGTAAGCAAGGTAGTAATTCCAATCTGACCTCAGTATCTGTACTAGACAACCCAAGCTTTGTTGGTTACAGTTCACTGAGGGAAAAGAATGGATTGGATTGGCTCATTGGCCAACATACGAAGCAACGGGATGTTGACCTCGCAAAGCGGAATCTTCTACCCCGCACCCACGCCAAGGGATCGGTGTGGTGAGGAGGCGGAATTTTCGGGCGGGACGCGTACTACGAAATCCCGAGAGTCCGTGACCAACCACGGTCCGTTAGGATTGAATCGTCTTGACAAAGCTCTTGAGAGGCTGTGGAGTGCGAGGAAGTCTGTAACTAGGCCATAATCAAGTAAACAAGAGGATGCTCGGAACTTCACAGACCTATCAACCCTCTCGCTTCAGTGTGGAGACGAGTCAACAACTCAAACACAACATCGCCATTTGGCTGAGTAGAAACGGCACCATCCCGTCCATACCGGCACTTTTCAGTCTACCTATATTCTCTAGGCATCTTTTCTAGTTTCTGCGGGTTCATTGCCGAGGTGGACTTTTGAGGTCATCAGACATTTTCCCATTGGCTGTGCCGTAAGACGGTAAGCAGTGCTAAACGCAAGAGAGGAGCTTCAATTGTCAAGTTTGGGGCTACCATTGCCCCATGAAAGCATTAAAGAACTCGCACATAAGTACCTTCCCTGTGTTCTGATGATTAATTGTTTGCTCTTACATTTAATACCACTTGAACCAAATATCAAGATTAGTTCCAAAACACAAATCAAACATGCCTTCGAAGGAAGAAACTGTCAACGGCCAGCAGGCGGAGTTGATGGAGTTGGATATGTCTATTTATGCCATGCTTGACAACCAGCAAGCTGGTCACATCAGACACATCCATAACCTCGTTGCGCAAAAAGACGGAGAATGGAACCATATGGGCGGCGAAGAGCCAAATCAGGAATACTTCACTGCCTACCGCTACCAGATCGCAACCATGGCATACAGCATAGCAGTAGCACATTTACACCGCCAGCCCGCCCTGCGAAGTGTCTACAAGCCCTTGTTCCGTCGCATTATCCACAAAATGCTCTTGAACGATGTCTGGACCTATTGGTTCTTGACGAGCCACGGCGGCAAGCTCACTGATCCCGAGCGGACAGAACTCCGTCGGCCCTGGGCTGATCCTGTTATCCACGAGAACATCATGTACAGTGGGCATCTACTCCTTATGACGAGTTTGTATGGCATGTTGTTCGACGATAATGAATTTGAGAAGCCTGGCTCAATCGTCTTCAATTGGAAGCCTCTGTTCTGGGGCATGGGACCCGAAACATTTTCATACGATAACCGCAGTCTTCAGAAAGCTATCCTGAGTGAAATGGAGCGGAACAATTGGGTCGGTGTCTGTTGTGAGCCGAACATGGTGTTTATTGTCTGCAACCAATTCCCTGTAAGGCTCTCTTCACTTTCTCCAATCTTCAG
Source organism: Leptodontidium sp. 2 PMI_412 (assembly GCA_021432625.1). NCBI lineage: Eukaryota > Fungi > Ascomycota > Leotiomycetes > Helotiales > Leptodontidiaceae > Leptodontidium > Leptodontidium sp. 2 PMI_412. The sequence continues at coordinate 166,562 of MU270409.1, forward strand.
TGGTTGACAAATATCTCGAGATCATTGCTATGCGCTTAAACGATGCTCGTGATGGAACCAACAAAGTCGATGGCGTCCTCGAAAAGTATACGGCGGCCTGGGCCAAGTCCAGTATGGTTCAGTCTGACGGCATGTTTGTGGACTGGTTTTACCTCAAACAGAACGCAATGTTCCCACCTGAAGGCATCCCAAATGGCCAGTTCCCAGCACGAGATCTTGCCTTCACCGCATGGTATGCATCCAAAATCTTAAAATACTCTATCAATAAACCGATTTTTCGTTAACTGGGTATTAGGGCTGGTGCCTATATGCACTCCTGGAACTCCAATCTTGTCGAATCCCTTTATGAAACCCAAGTGCGCGGATACGTTAGCAAGACCGATGGACACTATAGAATTAGACCAACGAACGTTGGCTTCGCCCTTCGCAACTCGATCATCAACCATAGCGCTTCGCCTGACTCTGCTGACGACTTGAAACGAGCGACTTAGGACGGCAAGAAGTATCCACCGTCACCAGTTCCATACAATGCACCCTTGTATGGTATCATCTGCCAGTGGCTCTCAGAGCTAGGCAAGATAGAGCAACTCAAGGATGTGCTCGATTACGCTGACACGCACCTTCAACCAACATGGGAACATGGCGGACTCTTCTACCCGCGAAAAGACGAACAAGACCCGGACTCCGCAGAAATCACTTGCATGGAACCGTTTTCTGGAAATGCCGGCATCGCCTACAGCCGGTTGAACGTTCCGAATGGCCAGAAGCTGATTTGGGAACAGCCCTGGACGAAGGAGGTTTTGGAAACTCGACCCTGGATTGATGGTGTAACGTTAAACGATGGCGTTGATTTCCTACGGGGCATCTGGGATGATGAGAAGAAGGCTCTGATTCTCACGATGAGGACTTGGGATGAAGGACAGACCATTCTCAAGCCTCGTGGTCGGAACCTGAGACCGGGGAATTGGGCAGTATATATTGATCAAAAGCTGTTGAGAACCTCGATTGTTGATGAGGATGGGATTTTGGAGATTAAGGTTGTTGTTACTAGCAAACCGGTGGATGTTGTATTTGTTCAAGTAGAGTAATTTTGAATCTAGCAACCAATCTGCAATCATTTTCTTTGCCAACACTGCTTAACTTTGTGATTAAAACATGTAAGGTAATGTTTCAGCACGATTGATTGTGTCTCCACGGCAAGACTCATTCCACCGACCTGCCTTCGGGTTTCTGACTGCGGGTTGAGTTTGATCTCCAAGAGCTAAGACAGTAAGTCATTTGCATCACAAGTGTGTGGAGTATCTTTCCTGGTAATTTTGAAAGTTACCAGGCACCATTCTGTTCCTTCATTGTCTCGAAGTGGTGCCGCTGCCATGCCAGCGTGGTCGGTTTCGTTGTATGGAGATGCCTGGGCTTAGATGCAGCGACATGTCGAGTGGGGAAAACACTTTGAGATTCAGATGTAATGGCTGTTGACTAGTAAGTGGGTGACTCAATTCTTCAGCAAAGAACCTTTGGGATGCTCTCATCCGTGGAAAAATTGGAGGAGCTGTTGACACATGCCAGTTCTCGAGCGGGAGTTCCTTGGACAAAAGAAACATCGATTTCCTACTCCAAACTCAAACTAGGGGGCTGAGAACTGTAAGACACAGGTATAACCACTCTTACAATAACGAAGGCCTGCTCTCGAGTCATGCCATGCAGTTTCTCAAACCCTTAAACGTAAATAATCACCTGTAACAACTTCCACCCTCTCTATCTCTATATATATCCGCGCTCTACATCCGCTTAGAGAAGACCACCCTGAATCCCGGGAGTAAAAGCTCACAAAGTACCCAGCACAAACGGATATACCAAGTTCAACGCATGAAATGCGCAAAGTAAAGCAGTTTCACAAGCTGAGCCGTGTCTGATCAGATCTGGATGCGAGGCAGGTCGAGGAGACTGAGGAAAAATAAAAGGTGCCTTGTCCCACCGTCGATTCTGATTCAGCATCTTCAAATATCTACAGACTCAAACAATACATTCGACTCACTCAGTTACTTCAAAACTCTCACCAAAAACCACTTCGAAATCTACTATTATGAAAACCGAATGCGGATGCACTGGTACCTCTGACTGTCAGTTCCCCATATCCCACTCACGGACTATCTTGGCATTACGATTCCTTTCCTTCCACCCCGCTCTACTTACCCCTCAACACCTCTAACACTTGAACATCCTAATTCAACCATAATAACAAGAAACTAATCATCTCGATGAGAGGCACCTGCGGTTCCGGCTGCTCATGCTCCAACTGCGGAAAATAAAGTCCTCAACATCTACCAACCCTTCTCCAATTCGCCTTCACTTGCTGTCTTCACTCTTTCATCTCCGGTTGCCTTCCGCACGGGCTGCGTCTTTGAGCATGGGGATGTGGATATGGATTTCAAGGCAAGGTTGATGTGTTGATATTTGAGTGGGTATGGATAGTTGGACTTAGAAAAAGGATCAAAATGTACTTTACCAGTGACCAGAGCTCGTCGGAATAAATTCAGTCCACAAACATCGAGCCCATCGAGTCTCCCCACGTTCATAAGAACCGAGACTAAGCGTGCTTTGAGTATAAGGTTTTACTTGAGATCCTTAGACACTGAAATTTGATAGGTATTCAACTCCTAAGTTTAGACGACTTTGTACATCTGGGCCTCACTCCGCAAATCGGGCTATTCCAAGCTTCTGGTTTGTCAAAACCCACCCTCATCGCATGCAGCGGCTTGCCTCGCTTACGTCTGGAGCTGCTGTGGTTGTAGGACGCCGTCAAACCTTCTTTGTCTCCCCCACGCCAGAAACGGACTGCCACGTACATCCACTTACCTTATTCAAACCCAAGTCCAGGCACTCTGTACTGTACCAGAAGACCTCTGTACGGCCGGCCGAGCTTGGGAGGGCCTCCACGCAACGGTCAACACTTTTCTTTATCTTATCATGATCAGGACATGCTAATAATTTGATGGTGGTGATTGGATCGCAAGTACCGTCAATTTAAATCACTCTTCATTCATGACACTAGTCGTGGGATAGGGCCTTGGTTGCTTCTTGTCGATCCATCTCATGATCGCTCGTTCGGGCTGATGCCTATCTCCAACAAATGAGCAGAATCCGATTTCCTTTTTCTTCAAGTTTATACATTTGCTATCTCAATCCAACATATACGAGGGGGGGAGACTAAGGCACTCATTGGTCCTTGATCCGAGCAATGGGTAGTCCCGCAGGCTAGGGCGGTAGAGCTATCACTTTAACCCTTGGCTGTCGCTCTCGTGATACATCTTAGAGGAAGTAGTGTAATATTTGACTCGAATCCCACGCTCTCGTCGATCTTGGGTTGAGATTGGATTGTTGATGGTGTGGTACAACTCCGCTTGTACCCCCATCACCTGTTATCTCAATTCCGTGTTGATTGTCTCCTCCTCGGGTATAAGTACCTCCAACTTCCTCGTGTATTCCATCTTTATTTCACTCATCAAGACAAGCAAACCTACAATCTTCACACTTCCACATAAAATACAATCCATCTTCAAGTTCGTCAATCCACCAACCTCAACCGTAAACATGGGAGATAGCTGTTCCTGCGCCAAGTGCTCTGGATGCACCACTTGCGATAGCTGCTCCTGCTGCTCTGTTCGTCTTTCTTGTCCATCTTCACATACCTTGAGCCTAAAACTAATATCTCTCCGTAGCACTAAACGGCCATCATCTTCCTCTCAACCTTTGAGCACATGACTTCACCCTTCTTCGCCTTGGCGATCGACAGCCGCTGTGATGTCGAGATCGATACTTGAAGGCTGGATCTGAGTTTAGGGAGTGGAAGAGATGATGAGTTTAGGGAGTGGAAGAGATGATGAGTTTATGCATTGGTGGAGTTTGTTATTTGTAAATTTTCTGTAGGACTCAAGGGAATGGCAGGTGAAGAAGGACTGTGTGGGGAAGAGGACTGCAGTAGTAGCATTCAATCATTTACACTTCTGGGACAACCTATGAGTTTTTGATCTCTTGATTGAAAATGTGAGAAACCTTCAATGAAATGTTCGTCGGATTAAACGCCTTTGGAGTGAAGACGACAGTGGATGGAAAGAAAAAAAAGGAATAGCCTTGATATACACACACTTCCCCTTGGCTCGCTTCGCCCTGAGTGAGATTTCGACTTTCGAACTTCTCTGTTGGTACCCTGGAAAACTAGATTCCCATGACGAGTGAATTTCTTCGATTCCGAAAGAGAGCTCCTGGTTCTAAATCTCGACGTGTTCTCGTGTAAAACTCCACAAGTTTACCATCCAACCGATCAAGCGATTGGATATCCACCCCTACCACTGCACGCGGCAGCAGGATCGAGTAGGAGGGACGAGACTTCTATCCCTTTGACGTCGACGATATCTCTGGTGTTATTGTATAGGGCATGGACGAAGGAAAACACCGTCCGGGTGCAAGTTGACTCGGGTTAGGGACTCGAAGTCGCTTTCCTATCGATGTGTGTGACCTGTTGCCGAAGCTGCTCTGATTGTCGATGCCATAGCATAGCACATTGCGCTCCACCTGTTGGACCGGGAGTCTTGGCCGAGCATAAGGTGCGAGGTTCCTATCTTCTTGTACTTATATTCTGAAGTCGCTTTGTGATGTGGTTTGAGATAATATCTGCTGCTGCAATTGACGCGTGGCGGTAAGGCAGACTGGGAGTGGGTGAATGGCGATTCCCAAATCGAGCCGAGAGAAGAGGGGAGGGAAAGATAATATAGAGATAATGAAGGAAGCAAGGGGACACCTTGTGAGCTACTCTTCCCAGAACTCGACTCGTGACTGGCGGTGTGATGATCTTTGATGAAAAATACGACTGAAGGGGGCGAAGGGAACAGCTTATCAAATACTTTGATGGACACACCACGAGTACTCACCAATGCATCTTCGAACTTACGATCTGAAGCTGTGTTTGACTTTTCATCTATCACACATATCATACAACCATCATACAACCCCTATATACACACACCCCTCTATTCAGGCCAGAGCTCAGTTCACCTACAAGAAGTTAATTCCAACCCCAAACTGCAGGCCTTTCCGTCCCTCTTCCCCCCTCCTCAGGATCAGAGGCAAGCTGAAGTTCATTTCGAACCTAGCAACCGGATGGGCGTAAACAACACCCACGCCAGCCGCCAGACTGGGAGCTCCATCTGCCAGTTGCGCAACTGTGCTATAAACACTCTTCTGCGTACTCTTGCTCCCCTGCTCCCCCAAATCTCTTAACGCCAGTAGCCTTCCCGCGTTGGCGAAGAATTGCATACGTAAAGGCGAGTCCTTGCCCACGCGTGGGAAAGGTACGAGAAGGTTCGCGGAGCCAGCAGCGTAGATGTCACCTCCAACCGCATCAGGTCCATCTCGAGGTCCCAGTCCCGAGATCTTAAAGCCGCGGACATCAGTCGGACCACCGAGTTGAAAACGGTCGTTTATCCTACTCGGTTGGGAAGTGGAGCTGAAGCCAACGGGCAGAGGATACAGCATGCCTGTTCTGAAGCCACCAGTGAGTGAGACCCCGCTGTCGCCTTGGATGCCTGGGACAGGCACCGCAATTGCGCCGGAAGTTTCGAATTCTGATTTCCAGAAAGCGACGTCACCTTGAAGAGGTCCCCAGCCGGCTATCTCGGACACGGTCTTGAGGAGGTACCCTTTGTTGGGGAGGAAAGGGTGGTTGCGTTGGTCCGAGAGCCAGGTGTGCGAGATACTGCTCTTGACGCTATCTCCTGCATCGTGGCGAACTGTAGGACTGGCATTTGCTGCTAAACCTGTGACTTGTCTCCAGACTCCTGTGTAGCCTACTTGATGCCGCGTCCCTGATTCCGTTGCCCAGCTGTATTTCAATCCCATTCCTTTTAAGGCTTCATCGTGACTGCACCAGGGTTTTGACGTGCTACTTTGGAGAGCATCGACCGTAATTCTCTTCTCTGGATCACTGAGAACGGGAGTCTCGAATGTTGCTTGGTATGCGGAACGTGTTCTTGTTCCGGCTGAGGCATTGAGATTTAGAGATTCCGCGCCTCCGAATATATTTCTCCATGTGAGATTGCCATATGCTGAGCCCTCGACATTCCCTAGATCTGTACCGGTTTTCAAAGATATCCGGCTTCTTTCTTCGGCTTTGAGGTATATGTCGATATCTGTAGGTGTACTTGAGGGGTCGGTGGGTGAAGGACGATCGACAAATGTGTGTAGAGAAGGGTGGAAAATTTCTAGACAGTTAGAGAAGATGGTGCATTCAAGGCAGAAGCCTACCAAATCGTCGCAGTTTATCTGCAGCACTCCCGACCTCTTGCAGAGCTTCCCCTAACGTATATGGAGCGTCTCTGTTTGCGCTGAGGAGAGGATCGAATATGCGGTCTAGAAAGGCGCGGCGGGTATGATTTACACCTATGACTCTGATCGAGGAGACAGTGACTGGGAGAGAGGAATTGCTGCCAATCTGCTTCTGTTAGTTTCAGCCATTACAAAGGGCCGGGATATATATACCAACTCCATCAACCTCTGCTGTGCCTTTGCATTCTGGGCAGCTTCTCTTTCTGCCACCAGCTTGGCCTTCTCTTCTGCCTTGGGATCCTGTTTGCGAAGACTCTCAAAGAGCTGGATGCGTGTGAATCAGCCATTGTGTCCGCCGGTGTTCATACGCAAAGAGATGGCGCGAGGGTAAAGCTTACATCGTCTCCTGAATCCGCAGGATTGGCCATCTTGACTGCTTGAGCTGCCAATTGACAGTTGGGTTTGGACGCTCGGCTGCTTGTTTTGGTTTGTGTTTGTTCCCCAGTCCCAGTCAGCTCGCTGGGTATTCCTCGGCTGAAGAGTGGCCGCTGACATAATCTCAGCCTCGCTTCTTGGCCGCCCGGCAGAAATCATGTGCTTCAAGATTGGGGGAGGCATCGACAGGTGCACGTTAATCCTGACATAAAGAACATTTGTTTTTGTTCGGAAAAGCCAGAGCCAGTAGAGCTGCTCTTCCGGAGGGCTTAGGTGAGTCAAAGTAAGCAAGGGTGAATCTTATATTGCGAGGGGACACATTTTGCGCATTCAGTGGCATCCCTGGTATCAATCATTGTATCGTACTGCATTTCAAGGACCCTTTCTTTGTAGTTAAAGCAAAGAAGAAAAACTCCCAGTAATACGACGCACATTCCATTCCATTCAATTCCTGACGCCCCCAGGTTTTCGCCGCCTTGCCGATACATTCATTTTACCAGCGACTCCTTCTCCCAATGGCTGATCGCCTTTGTTGGGCACATACATAAATGATCACTCCTCTGTACATGAATCAGCTGATGAACTAGGGAGCTGGAAACTCCGCAGACTCGAGCCGGCATGCTCGCGGAGGAGCCTCAGATATGCTTCCATCCACTTGTCGTTCACGAATTTTTGGTGACTCGCGAATCGCAGCAGGCCTTGGAATACGCTCGTAGCGTTTGACAACATCATATTTGCAATCGATGATTCCCCATTCATACTGCCACCCATCCGAGCTTCGGCCGCTTCTACAAAGTTCTTGTACTCCTTGAGTTTTGGCTCTTTTATTTTGATGCGGTCGATTGCGAGTGGCCGTGTCTCGACATGTCCGGGGGACTCCCGCTCAAGCCCTGTGAACGCTGGATACTGGGCAACCACTTCCATCGGCGCAGCCATGACTCCGTCGAAATCGATCACGCCGATGATTTCGAAATCGCCATTCACGAGAAGGTTGTGGGCTCCGAAATCACGATTCGTGAGGCTGAAAGGGCCTGTCCAGCTACTCTTTTGGCCGTACAACGAGATGAGATGCTTGAAGAGAATCGGGACTGCAAACGAGCAACTTGTCTGGACATCAAGCTCTGCATCAGCTACGCATACTTGAAGTGCGTGGCTTGCAAGGTCGGCAAAGTAGTCCATTGAGGACGTCCAAGGGCCTTTCCCTGTCTCAGTTTCTGGGCCGATGAAGAAATCCGATGTCTTCTCGTCCTGATACAGACTTCCGATCCTGTCAAATTTGAATGAGGATAGCTCAACCTGAATGCTAGCCATTTGCTCCCTGAACTTTCGATCTTGACTGGGCGTGCCGAATGAGCCCAACTCACAATTCCTAGCCACCCGTAGCTCCGTGGCAACCGTTCCGTCAATGTAATCCATCAGAATGTACGGGGCGCCAATGTCATTAGCTGGATCAGTGCTGTAACTATACACGGCCGGAACAGGAATAGAGGTCCTAGCCCTTCTCAAGGAAACACAAGGTCAGCGCAACTCAGACGTAATCCAATTACGACAGACATACTTGAAGAACTTCATGCTGGCAATTTCGACCTTGAGAGAACTCGCAGGATCGAGCGCCTCGCGGTCACCAAAGACCGCTTTCAGCAAGGGTAGCCTAAGTCTTGCAACCCAACTAATCCCATCTTCGAATACAATGCGCCGGACCATGTTGAAGTGACCGATCGAGAATTTCTCCCCAAACTCACAGGGGATGCCATTTCGAAGGCTCGAGGAGAGCGACGCGAGCACATCCCACTTGACCGCCGCAAAGAATGCTATTGCTCGCTCGTGGAGTTCGTCGCCAGTTTTATAATCGGCAGCTCCGTTCCACGAAGCACTTCCGAGCAACGCAGCTCGGTTTTCGATGACCGTCATGTTGGTTAGGTTCGCCCCAGACACGTTGGATTGGTACCGATATGTGGCTAGCGATAATGTGATTCGTGTCGGGTTGGAAGGGTGGCTTGTCCAGACTATTTATTTATAGGCCTGGAAAGAAGCAAGCTGAAAACGATGTGTTCAGGCAGACAGGCAGGCAGGGCAAGTCATCGGTAACTCGCCTACGGTTAGCGTACACGTTACCACGGTGATAACAAGTCCCTTGTGGCATTACAACAAGTCTCCAATAAAATATATGTTAGTCGTAAACCAATAGGATTCTAAGTGGTAGCCCTGTTGGCAGGCGAGGAACCAGTAGTGCGACACATGTTGCTTACTAATAAAGCCAAAAATAAAAAAATACTACTACTAAAAAGCAAAATAAAGCAATATAATAAAGCCTATTAGGATCTAGCGTAAAGATATAAATAAGGAGGTACGCGTAGTATAAGCAGTTAAATATAAAGCTTAATAACAAGTCTTAAAAAACAGTCGTAAGAACTCCTTAAACTTCCTAGTTTGCGGATAGCTCTGTTGAAAGATGATCTTGCTTAGTTAACGACTTTAACTAATAAGGATAATAGTAATAACGAATTCTGGTAAATGATGAAACTAGCGGCGGCAGATCGCTTGTAATAGAGAGAGATTATAGTAAGGCAAAGCAAGGATTAGAATGAGGCATTTGCAATCAAATTACAGGCTTATTTTCCTAGTAGAGAAATTTTAAAAGGGAAGCGAACTAGCAATAGCGGCTTAGAGGAAATGTTAGATTAAAATATTCATTGATTAGAGGTCAGTGGTAGGATAGTGAATTTTCAGATAGCCGTCACAATTATACTAGCTTGAGATGATTATTTAGTATTACTTTAATTTATTTTGCTTACGTTGCTCGAATTAAACTGCTAGTTAAAACTTGATATCTGATTCCAACAGCAGTAGAATTGGAATTACCAAAGTTGGCGGCAGAGAAGTCCTTTGAAAGATATCCAGCCTTGGAGACAAAAAAAGAGCGAGCCGACATCATTTAATGGAAGGATCGCTGCATGCATGTCATTTTAAGGTCATAAGCTGGGCTTGAACGACTAGTAACGGTAGATCAAAATAACTCACTACAGTAGTAAGGATGACGTCCTTTTGACCTCCAGGGACAGCATACCTACGTATGCCAAGAGAATTCTTGCCTTATCGTATCCAATACTTTGTCTTTGTCTCCAGATCATCAGATACAAAGAAGAATAAATACCTATCAAAACGTAGAGAATATAGCAAGTGATGTGCAGGTACGAGGTCCGCAACACGAGTCAGCCGATGCCACTTATCCCCATCCGGACGGCTGAGCGCCAAGGGGTCGCTCGCCTGCAACTCTAATCAGACCTTTCCTCGAAACATCTCTAGAACAAACGTGAGATGAGTTCGTCTGTTCGTCACATTCCTTCTTTGGATGCACCAGCAGCAGCCAACTCCTTGCAAGCCAGTGCGCTGTCATGTCAATCGTTGTCCGTTTCGTCCTGCGCGACGTAGTAGAAGGGCTGTGCGACTTGCCCCACCAGATCAGTTTCACTCCCTTTTCGTATATTTGGCCGTCCATTCTGCCAGCTCAAGATGGCCTTCTCCCGCAAGAGAATGTGTTATGGGTGCTGTTCGATATGTTGTTGAATAATTTGAAGTCGATCTTCTTGCTCTCGTCGGCCGTCCAGCTCTCAAGCGCCGCAGCAAATGATTACCAAGCCAATGCGGAAGCGGCCCTCACAACACTTCAGAAATGGTACAATACTAATACTGGAATCTGGAATACCACTGGATGGTGGAACAGTGCGAACTGTCTGACTACGATTGGAGATCTAGCTGCTGTGGATGGAAATGTCAAATCAGCAGCTCAGAAGGTTTTCGCAAACACACTTGTGCAGGCACAAAAGTATAATCTCCAACAGACAAAAGTCATTATGCCTGATTTCAACATGCAAACCTTTGAAGGTCCCAATATTCCGGTGGATCTCCTTCAAATTGCTGCCGCGGCCAACCCCAAAGGTTTCCTCAACGGGTATTACGACGATGAAGGATGGTGGGCTCTGGGCTGGATCCAGGCTTTCGATGTCACGGGAAATCAGGACTACCTCAACATCGCAGTTGACATCTTCGAAGACATGAAGAATGGAACTGAGCCTGACTGTGGCGGTGGAATCTGGTGGGACAAAGCCCAGACGTACGTGAACGCCATTGCCAACGAATTGTACCTCAGTGTCGCCTCACATCTAGCAAACCGGGTCCCGTACCAGAAGCAAACATATCTCGATATCGCCAACAAGCAATGGGATTGGTTCCAGAAAAGCGGTATGATTAATTCGAAGAACCTGATCAACGACGGCCTCAGCGACAAGTGCAAGAACAACAATGGTACTGTGTGGTCCTACAACCAAGGCGTGATCCTCGGCGGTCTCGTGGAACTCAACAGGGCAGCTCCGAATCCATCGTATCTCACGAAAGCCAACGCCATTGCCAAAGCCGCCATCGAAGCGCTTTCCACAGACGGTGTGCTGCACGATCCATGTGAGCCCAACTGTGGAGCCGATGGAAACCAATTCAAGGGGATTTTCATGCGGAACCTTCAGATCTTGCAGTCAGCAAGTCCTGACAATGCCTATCTGGAATTCATAGCATCCAATGCAGCGAGTATCTGGAACAAAGATCGGAGCAAGTCGGGCAATGAGTTGAGTGTGGACTGGGATGGACCGTACATTTCACCTGCGAATGCCAGTACTCAGAGTTCGGCGTTAGATGCACTTGTTGCGGCGGCAGCATTTCAGGGGCAGCTGGGAAATGGCATTTCATCTTAATGTGTATTGGTAATGAAGTTGGCTAATGGATATCACGAGGACGACTGGCACGGAGGGATCCGACTTGTACGGCGCTGGCTTGTGGCTGGGCTGCAGATGCAATTCTTCTTTCGGGGAGTCATTCGAGGAACTTGTTATCTACAGAACGATCAAAGCTTGCAAGGTTCGTCCCAGATATGCATGATGGTTAGTGTATGATGAGCGGCCCGCGACGGCTTATTATTTATGCTTCTTGGGCTATCGAGAGAAGCGAGGGAGATCCCCGCAGAGGGACAGAGCTTCGTATGGACTGCATTCATCACGCATCTCTACTTGGCCAAACTCAATCTTACAACTCAAATTACAGACATATTTCCGACTCCCTTTTCACATGTCAAAGAAAGACCACGTACTTTTCGTATCACCGTATTTCCCTGCGTAAGATGTGTCAAGTGATTTCTAGGCTCGCCTCCCGCTTCAACACGAACTCCAGATCTTTCGGGTGCGATACGGCAATGAGTTAGAAGATTGTTGACACACAGACATTTGCTGTCACTCATGTGTATTTTTTCCTAGCCAATTCGTCACCGTTCGTTTTAAGTCCCCTTGATACAGGGCAGAAAGTCAATAGATCGAATGGTCTTGGCACGGGTATCGTTTCGAAACATGATCACATCTCCCACTTCACTTTCCCTGCCTTTGCTTTGTTGTTTCAAGTAAACTCCATACATTGGTGACTGCATTTCTAGCAAGAAAATATTCACAGAAACTCTGACGACCTCCCCGAAGAAGAATTCAACTGATCTGTCACGACCCTGCAAATCATATCAAGCATCAATCGTTCCACATCCGTTAGCTCCCCAGCACGAGGCCACCGACAAATCACATCCGGGTGCCACTTCTGGCATTCCTTTCTCAAGAGCTTTACTCGGAGTGTTCCCGCAGGCAGTGCGTTCTCCAGGAATGCCTTCACGGCCGAAGCATTGACCTCACGGAACAATCCTGTCTTGACAGGCCAAGGAATCACGTCTCGCAAGACTCCATGCTGAGAAGGGGAAGTCTTGAATAATACCCACTGGTCCTGGTACCTCGTCCAAGCTTGTTTCCATTCTGCCTGCTCCCTCTCCTCCTTTTCGCGTTTCTCCCTTGCAGCTTTCTCGGCTCGTTCTCTGGCTCGTTGTCGAATTCGTTCATTGCTGGCAGAATTCGCAGCATCGCGTTTTCTTTTCGCTTCTTGCTCTTGTCGTTCCTTGTCAATACGCTCTTTTTCCTCTTTCAATTCTCTTTCGCGAGCTTCCTGCTCAGCTCGTTCCTGAGCTCGTTGGCGACGGATGCGTTCCTTCTTTGCAGCCTCCTCGGCTTCCCGTGCCTCTCTCTTTATGCGTTCCGCGTTGATACGCTCCCGCTCAGTGCTTTCTTGTTCTTTCCTTGCCTTCGCTTCAGTTGCCCTGGCCTGTGCTCGTTGGTTGCTTTGCTCCTCGTCAGCTGCTTGCTCAGCATCACGCCTCTTCCTCGCCTTTTGGTCTCTTCGTTCCTTCTCTAGACCGTCTCGCTCCAAGCGGTCCTTCGCCTTTGCCCTCTGAAAATCCTCATAGATGATTTCTTCATCTGATTCTTCGTCTGTGCAGCAATCTGATTTCTGAGCCTCTAGATTCTCCTCGAGTTGATCCATGAGCTCCCTCAATTTCCGCAGCCGCTCCTGTAAATCCTTTGAAGTTTGATTTCGCGCTTGGGAACGAGATGATCGAGGTCTCTGTTCACTGTCGGTGCGTTGCACTTTAGGAAGTTTGCTGCGCCATTGAGATAGGATGTCCGATGCTTGACCTTGGTGAAATCGGACGCAGAGTGCCGCGCCTGCAACGCCCCGCAGCCGCGATACAACGTTTGGGTCGCTTGGATGAAGGTATGATATCTCATTGAGCGTGTTGGTAATTGTCTGGCGATTGTATTGATTGATAGCTATTCGACAGCGCCGTCCCTGTGAGGGTGCGTAACCGACACATGTGATGCGTTGATATCCTGGGTCTGGGTTGATGATTTCGAGGGTCTCGACAGGGTCCCAAAGCTTTGAAGAACCACAATAAGATGAGCTGAAACCAGTCATTGTTGTTTGGAATAAATATGCTCCAATGTATGGAAAAAACTGGTCTTTAGAGGATGTGAAGGACTTCGACGGAAGATTTGTGCTCCAAGTTCCAACCCACCTGATATATACAGCTCTATGAAAGCATGCGTTTCTACCAACATATCACATAGCCACAAACTGTTGGTAATGAATGCATCAACCCCTTGCTCCAATCGAGAAATACCATGTACCTACAGGGGAGAGTATGCACTCTACCCTTGATTCGGTGGCTGACGTTATCGCTTAGCCTCACAGCCACCTTAGAACGCTTCACTGGCCTTGAAACAGCCTGCAACCTGCATTGCAACATGTTCAAGTTGTAAAAATTCATGCGCAAACATAGAATTAAGCTAGGATTGGTTGATATGGAAAAGTAAGTTTGGTGTTCAGCCTTGGGACAAATTCAGCCACGCTTCAACCTGGTTGGCGGCCTGACGAGCTTGGAAGAGAGAGCTGCTTCGAGCCGAGATGTGCAGTGAGAGAGATTAGGATACTAAAGAATGAGATGCTATAATAATGTCTCTCTAAATTGTATCGAAGAACAACAATATATATGTTTAATAGTGAAATCCGTGTAAGAAACACCCAAACCGCCTAGGGAAGCTACCTCAATTTCTGAGCACCGTAGATACAAAGCAGAGAGAACACCGTAGATTGAATAGGCTGAACTGCTAATTGGGATCGGAATAGTTGATCTGATGTCAAGTCCGGACAGCGAAAGGGAGGGAAAAAATCAAAACAAAAACGAAACTTCCAAGTCAGCTGCAAATTGGGCCATCACACCCGGGTCTCAAACATCCCACCACCCCATAATAACCTTAAAAGCCTAGGTTCAACATTTCGTTCCTCCATTCCCAAACAAGCTCCCACAAACCTGGATTCTTGACCCAAGATTTGTCTGTCACCTTTGCCTAGCCCTGCTAGGACGACCAAAATTGTTTCCTCCCTCTCCGGAAAATATGGGTGGATGAACGAAATCTATATTTGAACTTCGAAAGGACTTCATATCTTCTAGCCTAGAAATATCATCTTCGATATACTGTCAGACCCCTTGTTTGCTGTCAAATTCTGAGTTATTCATGTAACAAAAGGTGAGTCGTAGCAAATCTTAATCATTGGCAGGACGCAACTTCCCGCATCTTGATATCAAAGAATTAATTCAGGACATATTCGAGAATCGCTAATAGGGTTCTGAGGGAGTCTTCTAACAGGGAAGGGACAGCAGGGACAACAGGGTTTTATTGGTTTCCTTGAGGGAATATCCTTGTGGCTTATTTATATGGATTCTAGTTACGACTCGGAGTAGTGGAAAGATAACGAAGTCTCAACACTAAGTGAAAAAGTGGTTTGATTCGAGAGGTTATGACTTGATGTAATGTAAGTGAATAATCATTCAGTTAATAATATTTTGTGTAATTTCTTCCCCCCCCCCCCCCCCTCTTCAGATTCCTGAGAATGTTATAAAACCCCGTAACCTCTTTCAAAAAAGCCAGTAATAGACCGGAAACAAAAAATACCAAGTAAAGATTCCAGCATTACGGTGCTGCTGGAAGGCTTGTAATCCCTCCCGGCGGGTAGAGAGGCCTCAACATCATCTCTTCTAACTTATAACCTCCTTCGGTTTCACCTCATCGTCTTTAAATAACAAAAGTCAAAAACCGTCGATGTCCGAACCCATACCGCACCTGAGGACATTTATCGTCATCACCCTTCTTGCTGTCAACACACACATCGCCAGTGTCTATCAAAAGCCTTGGTGTCAGACGCGATAAAACACGATACACAGCTTGAAGAGAATGATGTTGCAGGAAAATATTGCAAGAAATTCCACTCATTATGTATCTATTGCAGCGTACATCCCTCAGCTAGAGTTAAGCCATCTTCCCTTGCCTAATCTGTACTTCGACAGAATAAAAACATATTTTTGAGTCTAGCAGCCCCAAAATGTCTACACAACCAGCGCCGCCCTTATAAATAAGGTGTTTACAATATAGAATTTGCTGGAGAGGATTCAGATGAAATTCCCCTGTCGCTTTTCGGGGATGGATCGGCTCGAACCTTTTTCTTTCCTTTCTGTTGTCATCTTGTTATATTTGCTCAACGGCTAATTCTTTAACTGTTTAAAAGTAAACTCTAACACCAAACTTCGAAGTTACGAAGAAGTAGCTCATCTTGCTTAATGCGGGAGCATCTCAATCGAAAGCGAAGCGACGTGAAGTCCAGGCGAACGTAGATCTTATATGACGCGATTAAATTACAGCTAAAATTCTGCTTCCGTCTCTAAGATGCGGTGAAGCATCGCCGTTCAGCGTCCTCTCGACCCGAGACATTTGCGAAGCTTTATTCATGACGCCAAGTCCCCCTTTGAGTTCCGATTAAGATTCCAGCTCAGCACCTGCACTTCAGCTGAACTCTTGTGAGATGAAAGTCAAATACACTAAATTAAAGTTAGATCTTATACCTTTTTAGAGTTATTACTGAACGATGGAATACGAAGGGAATTGTAAAGAGGATTGTATGTAGGTCGGCTTGGTATGAGTATTTATACATTACCCCTCCTCTTAGTCTTTTCCCATCTATCTCACAGATTCCTATTCTTCGCTTTCTCAACATTACTAAAGTCAACATCTTGCCTCTTTGCAAATTTAAATTCACAAAATACAAACTACACATTATGCAATTCACCATTAACATCAGGGCCCTTCTCCTCGCTAGCCTTCTTACTCCTCTTGTAATTGCTACCACTTTATAAGATAACGACTAATTTAATCCTCGGATAATTACATACATACATTCATCCCTCTTCAAATAATAAAACACAACACAGTAAACATATCATCTCAACCCCCTAAACCAAAACCGACTTGAGCTGACAATAAATCCACAGCTGCGACAGAGCTGCAGATTGTCCCTCCGGCCAAGCATGCGTTAACTGTCCTAGTGGTTCACTTAGAGGCAGTATGTGGCCCCCCACCCTGTCACATTGTCTTGCATTTACTTGAAGTAATCGAAAGTGGCTGGCGAGAGAATTACTACAGCGTGCGAGGCACCTTCGGCATGCAATACGGCAACTTGCAACTGCACCTAAGCCTTTAGCTTTGAATAGGTTGGCCTTAAAAGGGAAGGGAACGGTTGCTTTGGAATGGATTGAATGGAATGTGGTGGGAATTGGCACATGCACTTGGAGGCCGATGCTAGGCCTTGAAGTTGTAGTCATTGATATAAGCCTCATCCAATTGAACAGACTTTTCTCCGCGCATTTTCAAACCCAAGCGTGATCTATTGGTTGGATAACAGTAACGATCAACTGAACTCTCTTAGTATTACGTAATTGTCTGCCTTTTTTGTTGCACGTCGCAAATTCTTGACTGTATACTTGACTATAGTCAAGAATATGAATTTATCTTCCCGAGAAAAAATTTCTACAGGCCGCTCATCCTCGACAGACTTCGCAACCCAAAAACTACCCATACAAAGTCTGCAACCCTTTACTCGCAACCACGACCATCCAAGCACACTTCTCTCCCCCTCCATCATCAATCCTCCAAACCTCTTCTACAATATCCAAGACCCTCGAGACTTGCTGCAGGCCAACATTCTCATTATGGGCGCGCAACCCCTCGCGGACTTTCTCGCGCCACGGCTCTTTTGGAGATGATGGTTCCTCGATGGGAAAGAGTGGATGTTGGAAGATCTCGGGCGTGGAGGGGTGAGGGTCGACGAGCCATGTTGCTGCTATGATGACGGGAAGGCCTTGGAGGACGCGGGTACCGGATGTTGAGGGGGTGGTTGCGAGGATGCTGAGGATGTGGATAGAGAGGGCGCGGAGGAAATTATGTTGGATTGGAGAAATGCCTTTTTGAGGGAGAGGTGGTTCGGCCTGTGGTTCGGCCTGCGGTTTCGGAGAGGTGGGGGGATCTGTTGGTGTATCTGGGGAAGGAGGTGATGCCTGATGTTCATATTGATGAAGCAAATGGGGAAAGGTGGCGTACAACTGTAATAATCCCGAGCACCTGTATGCTTCCCGCACACTCAATATCTCCTCAACAGACGTATTAGGATCTTGCGGATCGTGAAAATTGCTTTGAGGAAAATTTTTCAATTCCAGAAGTTCCGCTTCGATAGCTTGGGCCTTGCCCTCGAGGAACTCCCGAAGATCACCTCCAGAGTTGTAGTGGAGACGGCATAGCGAGCCGACCTTGCCGATTGTAAGGCAGAGATCATTTGAAAACCCTGTCAATGGATGCGGATATATTTTCCGCTGCACTTCAGGCACATCCGTATCATCCACGATATCGTGGCTCATGTCCAAATTCTTCACTGTCTTCTGCAGAGCCTCTTGGTAGTGGAATGACTGCCAGGGATCTCCTGCTGCGAAGGAGGATATCATGAACCAGTAAATATACGCTCCCAAGATAAAAGTCTGTTGGTACTTCAGTCGCTCTGTCCGCGACATGAGCCAGAGTGAGAGCAGGACTTGGCTGCCAAAGACATGGCTCAATCCGATATCATTGACATCGTACCATGCCGATGTAAGGCCAGCTATGATCGAACTCAACATCAACTCATCTGATACATTGAAGCCTTGCAATTTCCCGATCTCATCACGTACAGCTGAAAAAGCTTCGGATTGGAGACTCAGAGCTTTGACACGCATCTGTGGACTTTGTCTGCTGAGCTGGGCGGCGGATGAAGCTTGGAGAAGTAGGAACACGGGCTTGGAGTAGGCCATCATTGATGCGGGGATGATCCGGAATGGGCTGACGTCCGAGTCGAAACATCCTGCTATTCGACAGACGCGTGTGAAGTAGTGATGGATCAACGCAGACGAGTCGTCTTGAAGAGGCTCGCCTAGAGAAGAGCCTGAGATGTACGAGCCACTCCCAGAAGAAGATCTAGAAGTTCTCGTCGTAGACAGAGATGGCTTGGGGGTTCGCGAAGGGGGTGCCTGGCTCGGTTGACGAGATGTTGCGTTCATGTCGGCACCAACCCATCTCAATGGTTTTTGATAACCCGGACATTGAAGCTTCTGACGATGACATTGTTGGCATCCTGGGACCGCAAGGTCGCATTTCACCTAGACTGAGTAAGTATCAGCAAAATGGATGGAGATTTCCCGCTTTTGGCGATTAACATACCCTCCGGCGTTTGCACTGCTGGCACCCCGCTCGGGATTTATGCCGCCGAGCCTCCGACATTCCGCTGAGATGGATATTTGAATGTTATTTGGAGGTCGTGTGCTCCGGTTGATCTCAGCTTTGCATTATGCTGTAATTGAAGCTTGTGACTCCCGATGGAGGCATGGAGAAGACGAGGTATTGTTGGACGAAGACACCGCACTAGTGCTGCCCCTTTTCTCCCTCGGATAGCTCGCTTGTTTTTCGTCGCAAAAGAGAGTTACCTATCAATTCAGAGGGTAAAAGCTAACAATTACGTTCACAAGGGCCGATGTCGGAATGCTTTAATTCAATACATACACACACTCCAGCTTTAGATGCACCACTCACATCGCACTATTTAACTCAAATGGGTTTAGATCTACACGAGACAGCTAACGCCGTGATCCAAAAACACGTCAGCCACGTAAGGAATAAGAGATGGAAACCAATGTCTGGTCTCCGAGTTCCTACGTGAGGCTCATTGCCATCCAGTTCCACGGTTTCATGTTCCTGCTTACTGGGCTGCGCCCGTCGCACTTCTTATCGCAAAGGGGGTTAGCGTGTGCTTGCCCAGACCAACAATTGATGTTCATCATAGACGAAGTCTGATCGATGAGGGATAAGTGGTTTATTTTAATGCAAGGGATTATATAATTAGGTAGCTTCTTCTGAGATGGAACTTCTACCTCGCACTTCTTCTCTCCAAGGGGGCTAGCGGATGCCTGCCGAGCCAAGTAAGGAAATTCAGTTCGTCGGTATCAGGAAGAATTCTGGGATGGAGGCTGTATATAAGTGCGAGAGAATCGTCACACTTTCAGTCTGCAGTTCTTTCAGTAGATGTCTCTACTTCCATCACCATGGACCCCAAGCCAAGCCCACCTGAAATTCAAATCGAGTTCATCAGCACGCCACCGCAAGCACCAAAGGCATTTGCTTTGAAAGAAGATTGTGGAGTGAAAATCGTATCAGTAGGCAACACCTCAATGAACTCACCCTGTTATGAGCTAATGGTTTGCTATTGTAGTCTCCTTCCATTCACGATGGCGTTCTCCCAGCCGATGGGCCTGGAGGTGAAGGCTTCTCGAACCCCCTCCTCTTTACTCTCCTCATCAGTGTTCCCATCATCCTCACACTACTTCTTAAAGGCCATTGGGTTACACTCGCCATAATCTCAGCTATCGTTACATTTCCCATCCTCGCTTCCTTCTGGTACCTCTCATCGATCCTTACACCTCGCAAGAACTCGAAAGTCAAGCTCCCTGGCCGCCCAGTAGAGAGTTACATCACATTCAAACACAACGCAGACAGAGAGAAGTACAAGGGCAACAATAAGATTCCAATCCAGATCTTCCAAGAGAAGTATTTCGATGGCGATGTGGAGTTCAATGGTGACGCTCTTGAGGTGTTGGAGTATCGTCATGACTGGGCGGATTTTAGCTTGACGTATGGCTTCTTCAAGTACTTCCTCTTGAGCTTCTTGCCAGAGGTGATTCTTCATACAAAGTCCCAAGGTGAACCATCCTATAACCTCGCATGAAGGAGAGAAGCTGACTTTCATTTGCTAGATGAAGAACAAGTCCGGGGACACTACGACCGCGGCGACGATTTTTACTCCTGGTTCCTCGGCCCTCGCATGATCTACACATCAGGCATGATATCAGACCTCTCTCGCGAAGAGACACTCGAAGAGCTACAAGACAACAAGATGGAAATCGTGTGCAAGAAGCTGGGCTTGAAGAACGGAGAGACTTTGCTCGATATCGGATGCGGATGGGGAACACTTGCTCGGTTCGCGAGCGTGAACTTCGGCGCGCATGTCACTGGTGTCACACTTGGCCGGAACCAGACGAAATGGGGAAACACTGGTCTCCTGTCTGGTGGGATAAGTGCAGAACAGAGCCAGATTCTGTGTATGGATTATCGCGACATGCCGAGGCGGAAGTATGACAAGATTGTCAGTTTGGAGATGGCTGAACATGTCGGCATTCGACACTTCGGATCCTTCATGAAGCAGGTTTACGATCTGCTTGAAGACGATGGAGTACTTGTCTTTCAGGTCTCGGGGCTGAGGAGGCCATGGCAGTATGAGGATCTGATCTGGGGACTCATGCTCATGAATAAGTATATTTTCCCTGGTGCTGATGCGTCGACTCCTTTGGGTTTCTATGTTGGCCGGATTGAAAGCGCTGGGTTTGAGGTCAAGTCTATTGATACAATTGGTGTTCACTACTCAGCAACTTTGTGGAGATGGTATCGCAACTGGTTGGGGAACAAGACAAATGTAGAGGCAAAGTATGGAGGGAGATGGTTCAGGGTAAGCTCGTCCTCGTTTTAATCCACTTGGTGGATGCTGGTGCTGATCCTTTACGTAGATTTGGAACTATTTCCTGGCTGCATCAACGATCGCTTCGAGGCAGGGAAGTGCGACTTGTTACCAGATGACATTGGTGAAGAATCTCAACTCAATACAGAGAACAGCTGGTATCCCAACACAATTCGCAATTCAAGGGGCATTGGCTGCGAGGAAACTTTGAGGATGGAATTTCAATATTCCTGGTGGGATAGTTAGCTAGGTAGTGTGGGAGGGACGAACCCCAATCCACACAACAAGAGGGTAGCATGTAGCGAGCCACCGGAGGAGATTCTAGGCTCTGTATATAACAGATCAATCAAATCTAAAGATATCACATATCTAGAGAGCACGAATCGGCAAAGGAGGGGAGGGAAAAGAGTTCTAATAAATAGAATATATCTGGTGTTGCGTTCTTGACGTTCTGTAATCAAGTGTTGGCTCCTTATATGTGCGAAGGACCAGCGCAGTCATGTGACAAAAGAAATCAGGGGCTGTCCCCACCACAGTAGGCCATTAATATAGCAGTATATTCTGTGGTATTTGGTTTTGTTTGGTCTAGTCTGGTCTAGTTTGGTAAGAGATAGAAAATCTGAATCCTGGAACAGGATAGGTCAGCTATGGAAAGGGGAAAACGGTGATATTGATGAACGAAAGAGGTATAGCAGATGAGAGATGCAAGCTGGCAATATCGAAGTCAAGTCATCCATTTGACCAGAGCTTGATGATTCGAACCTGGATCTGGAGATATGTTGCCGTTCGTTGCCTTATCCTGTTTGCTCTTGTATAGTAGGTAGGTATTGGGATCCTCTAAAGGCCATCTTTGATTTTTGGTGAATAAGAGAATTATATCAAGAACTTCAAGGTGTTCATCCAGTAAACAGAATAAGCGGGCCTCCGTACTTTGCCTTCGGCTTGCATACTTCGTTTTCTACTTTCTATTCGCTACCGTCTATCCATATTCAGGCCATCTAGACATTTCTCATCCTTCATCAGGCCTGTTTTTACGGAATCTTCGTGTAATTCCAGGGTTGAATACGTAATATAGTCCTGAGGTGAATTAGGAATCGAAAGATGGAATTGAAATGTGAAGCGGTGGGCTTGAGCGAGATGTTGGGGTTAGGTTTGCTTTAGGAGGGTTGGTTGGGGTAGACGGACGCTTGGGATGTTGAGTGGCTGAGGTTTGTCTTGAAGGAGGGGTTTTTTGGGTTAAGGCGTTCGCATTGTGTGTCGGTCGTGAGCTCATTACATAGCAGACAATTGAATAATTCGTTAGATAGGAAAACAATGAAGCGTCGGAATGGTTTGTAGCTGCCATACTTTATTCATCTGCATAACTGCACTTCAATCCACAATCCCATAATACTTCTTCTTGTCCACACCACCAGCCAGCAGTGACACCGTCCACTCGTACGGGTAGTCACGCAGAAGGTCATCATCCACATTCTCTTCGTTTTCCAGATACTCCTGAGCCAGAGTATTCAGCTCAATCCAGTAGAAGACTCTCTCAGGATGAGGATGCAGGATATGAAACCACCTCACGTCTTTCACCGCCAGCCTCTTTGCCTCCCAGCCTCTCTGCTCTTCCACAGATGGTAGTGAGATCTTCCCGGCCCAGTACAGCGCAACGAGGAACGCGCTCTTCTCCCACGTCGCCCACGCCAGCGATGCGTTCGCCACACCAATGAACGCGATGCTCTGCAAGTTGTACGTATCGAAGATATGTTGGTACAGGCCCGGGACGCGGTATCCGTTTTCTGTTCTTGGCCGGATCTTCTCCGAGAGGAAGGGATACGTGAAGAAATAGCCCGTGGCGAAGACGATGGTGTCGATATCGGTCAGCACTTCGCCATCTGAGAGGTAGATGCTAGATCCCGAGATCGATGAGATGGTTGGGACGACTTTGATGCCTGGACGAAGGAAAACGGTCGGGTAGCGGGGATGGGGCGAGCGCTGCGAGATATAGATGGGATGCTTTGCGTAGGGCAGTGATTGTAGTGAGACGTCGATTGCGCTCTCGCTTGTTCCGACCACTAGGATTCTCTTTTGCTTTCCGTCAGTCATTGGATAGTGAGTGGTAGGTGATATTAATGGAAGAGCGTACCTTGTTTGCGAATTCCTCGCCCGATCTCCAAGTAGCGGTATGGCGGAGTTCACCCTCCCAGCTCTTCAAGCCTTCTATATCTGGGACCCTGGGAACCGAGTTGTGTCCTGTGGCAACGACGAGATGGTCAAAAATTTCCGTGTACCATGTGTCCGTTCCATCTTTGTTTTCTTGGCGGAACAGGAGGGTCAGTTTTCCTGTATCTTCGTCCTTTTCAACATTCTCAAGCGTGGTGTTGTAGGTGATCAGATCGTCATACTGGTGAGCTGTATTACCAACACTCTCCGAGATTTGAGCCCCCGACAGGAACAGCCCTTTACCTTCTTCAGGGGCCGGCAAATCGAAACTTGAGACTTCAGACATGACGTTGTAGGGAATGTTGGCTTGGAGATTCTCGTACAGAGGACTTGAAGTGAATCTTTGTTGTTTACTGCGAGGGAGCGTGACGGGGAACGGCCCCTGTGGATGCTCCAGAGGCTGATTAACGACTTCGGGAGTAGGGCCTGGGAAGATTGGAATGGTTGTGGATGTCTTGTCGTAGACCCAACTTCCTCCTGGGACTCCCTTTCGCTCGAAGATTCGGATTTTGAAACCTCCCACTCTTCTGAACGCGCTGGCCGATGAGATGCCGCTGATGCCCGCTCCGATGATAGCGACGCTTCTAAGAGCCGCTTGGAGTTGATTCTCACTTCCGTTCTCCTTTTTGACACCGTTGCTGGTCTGGCTGTGTTCCTCCTTGGTCGTGCCATTTGTGGTGACATGGTTTTTGAAGCCGTTGATTTGAGTTTTGGTTTTCCGCGGACCGCATGGAACCCATGGAGAACCATGGATTTCCTCCTGGGAAACTGGACCCTCGTACTCCTTGTACGTGACGTAACCCTTGGCACCATGAGTGTAGAAAGTGCTCCGATCGTATGCCGTCAATGGGTACCCATAGCGGATTCTTCTGACGATATCTGGATTGGAGATGAACCGACGGCCAATAACAACACCATCCGCGAGGTCTTCTTGAACCGTGAGCAGCGAGGTAGCTGATGTATAGCCGCCGTTACCGAAGAGAACTGTTGGGTTGAACGAAGGTGATGATGGCTGGATTTCTCTCAACAATTTTCGGAACGGACGAAGACTTATGTCCTCGGGTGCTATGCCCTTTGCTGCTAATCTCTCCAGGTTTTGCTCGATCCCAATATTCCTGGATACTCGGGCTTCACCGACACTGAGATAGGCAACTCCGCGTTTTGCTAGTTCTTTTGCGAGATGCAAGATCTGTTCTAGTGGTTGTGATCCATCAGTTTCATGGAAACTGGGACAGTCCGGTTAGCCTGTGAACCAGCCTCGCTTCTTTGTGATTTGTACTTACTTGGAAAATGGGCTCAGTCTAACACCAATTCTTTGGTACCCGACGACTTCGGATACAGCATCAACAACCTCCAGTGTGAAACGAGATCTATTCTCTACAGATCCTCCATAAATGTCGTTCCGCTGATTGATGTTATCATGTAAGAATTGATCAAGTAGGAACCCGTTTCCTGCCAGGATCTACATGTGTCAGTCAACTTCAACATGTTTTTCAATTAGATACGGACCTCAATTCCATCGGCTCCTGCCTTCACTGCATTGATGGCAGTGCTCTTGTAGTCGTTTATCACTTCTCCAATCTCTTCGATGGTAAGAGCACGAGGCACTCCGAAGCTCTCGCCTGAATGGGTATTAATGCCCGATTCACCAATGCTAGAGGCCGTCACGGCGTGGTAGCCACGAGCAGGCTCCGGCAGACCTTCTCTATCGTAGCCTGCTTTCGTCAAGGCTGGGGAGGAAGCTCGACCCGTATGATACAATTGCTGAAACCAGATACCACCACCATCATGGACGGCATTGATAATATGAGCAAGAGCATCAATCTGATCTTGCCGTTGAAGGCCAACCTGATACAGAGATATGAGGTGCCTGGGACTCACTCCCGTTGCTGAGGAAATGATCAAACCTCCGGGAGTGGTACGCTGCGCAAAGTACAATGCTGACAAAGGCGATTCACGGCCCGTAATGCCCCTCGACCTCCCCAGAGCTGCGTGGACGACTCTGTGTGACAAGGTGAATGCGCCAACTCTCAGTGGCTTGAACAGCGTTGCCGAAAGTCGATCGAAGTTTTCTGGGAGATTAACTTCATCGTCAGATACATCGGTAAACCCGCTTGTGGGACCCCTGGCATTGGCCTTGACAACTAAATCCAGGACAGACATCCCGAAAAATAAACAACGTCTCGCTTAAAAATTGAAAGAAGTTCGACAAATTCGAACTTTATTTCGCGGCTGCGTTTGGGATGCCTTAATGCTTATATAGAAAACTCGTCGTCAAATGATAAAACTGAGTGGCGGATCGCAATGGATTAATTTCCAAAGTCAAAACTCCATGTCATGTTCTGGGAGCACCAAATTTGGGGGAAAGATGAGTAAATCCCATGCAATTATTGCGTGCTGAGTATCCACTCCTGTAATTCGAAGCCTTGACGAATAATTCAGTTTATCGTTCCTTCGATCGGAACTTTTGCAAGTGCGCTTTGCGCGAGAGACTCTCACGTGGCAGAGATGTCTTCCGAGTAACGAAGTATCACTAATCATTTATGATTCGAGATATCTCTCCCGTGGATAAAGATAACTGTGAAAACGACACAAGAACATTGATTAATTGCGTGCTTAAGGTCTATTCCACTTTCCTGCGGCAAGGATCCAATAAGTCGGGTCATCGACCTTTTGGAATGTGGGCCGATATTCAGAGATCACTAATCCTCATGGAGCGCTCCACACTCTCGAGAACCGATACGGATGACAAGGGAAAGAGGCAGTAAGCAGATCTTCCACAGGTGGAAAGTGCTGCGAATTTCTCTGCAAAGCTACCAAACCCCCTACTGAGATTTTATTTCTTGCTTCAAAAGTCGATCAGATCCTTCGCCTCGGGTATGAAATCATTAATATAGATCAACACTTAACAGCCAGCAGAGCCCGTGAAGTCGGCAGCGTGTCTTTGGTAAGTAAATGCGTTATCTCTATCATGATCTTCCGAATAACAACCTCCACTGCCAATTCGTTGTCGAAATATTTTCCTAACTTCAATATACCCCGGTCGCAATTTTCAGTTCAGAGATTTCATCATCTGATTTTGAATCATATAATTGGTCCCATAGTGCCTGTATTTCGGTTGCCAGGGCATGCATGTGTTTCTCTCGCGAATCTGCATGAGATGGATTGGGAACTTATCGCGGCACAGCAACGGCGAGCCCTGGAAACCGAGAATTTCATAGGTTAGTAGCCGTACAGGAGACATTGATTGCTTCCGACTACAAGACGGCCCCATTCCCGCAAGAGATTGTACTCGAGTAAGGCTGGGTGGTATTTGCTCGCTTCTTGACAAGATGACCAAATAGAGGAAAGCGAAATAGAATTCAAAGACAGGTAGCAAAAATCTAGAGGCCGTATCTTCATTCCAGCTCTGAAAAATCTCTTATTGCGCGATACAGGGCGTAATGATACCATTCTGGTCCTCCGAACACGCTTGAAAAGTAAAACTTGCGAGGCACATGTATCCCTGGCAGATTAGGTATTAAGAGAGACATGCCTCGGAGAAAGAGAACAAGATAAATCGACACCCGTTCAACGAGCTTGCTTTCTTTGCTTATCTCTCATCCCTCTGCAATATGAGTTCTACTGATTACGAGAAGGCATCCAATGGGCTGGATAGCCCCCAGGTTGTCGAGGACCCAATCGACCCTACTATCGAGCCAAAGTCTGAAACCACTGGACAGAAAGGGGTGGATGTCGCTTATGCTGCTTTTCAAGAGAGTCAGAACATCGACATCACGGAAGAGCAATTCTACCGCGTCCGTCGTAAGATTGACCTTCACCTGATGCCGTGGGTTTCTCTCTCGGCGAATCTTGAATACATGTGCGACCACCTTACTGACACAATATCAGACTGCTCATGATAACTGGATTCCTCCAGTACTTTGACAAACAAGCCATCACTTATGCCGTGAATTACAACCTGAGAGCAGACCTACATCTCGTTGGGAAACAGTACTCCTGGGCCAATTCCATCTTCTACTTCGGCTACCTGGTTTGGCAGTTCCCTTCTCTCCTCCTCATGCAGCGCTTTCCAGTAGGGGCATATTTCTCCTCTCAGGTTTTCCTGTGGGGTGTTTTTAGTTTCGGGGTTGCAGGTACAACGAATTTCGCTGGTCTTGCTACCCTGAGATTTTTGATTGGTGCTGCTGAATCCGTCCAGTTAGCAACTTTTGCGTAAGTGAAGAGGGGAATCTAATATTTGTCTGATACTGAAGAATTTCACCTAGATTAATCACTGGAATGTACTACAAGAGAGACGAACAGCCTTTTCGTCTATTGGGCTGGTACTCCATGAATGGAGTAGCTATCATTGCTGGAGGCCTATTCTCTTATGGGGTAGGTCATTTTGGAGGTAGCGTGGCGTTGTGGAAATACCCTTTCCTGATCAGCGGCGCTTTGTCGGTGACATGGGCAGTGGTGCTCTGGTTCACTCTGCCTTCTAACCCAGCCACGGCATGGTTCCTCAGTCCTGAAGAGCGTGTCATTGCGGTTGCTCGTGTTCAACAGAATCAAACGGGTGTGGAGTCGAAGGTGTTCAAGAGCGAACAGGCTATCGAAGCTTTGTTGGACCCGAAGGTGTGGCTCACAGCCCTTTCTACCGGTTCTGGAAATATCCTCGGAGGCGTTGCAGCTGTAAGTTTACACCTTTCTCCTGTTTGTTGAGCACCTGATTTTTGATATCTCATTTAGTTTGCCGCAATCATCATTCGTGGCTTTGGCTTCACCCCTCTCCAGACAACGCTAATCCAATGCCCTTCTGGACTGATCGACCTCATTTCACTAGTAATTTTTACGACCCTTGCAACATACATTCCCAATTCTCGCTTCGCGTTCGCAACTGTTGCAACGATTATTGCCACGGCAGGCGCTGTGATTCTATACGTCGTTGAGCCGACGAATCGGTGGCTTGGCATCACTGGCTTTTGGCTCGCCACCGGTTTTATCCCAACAGGTTTCATTCTTGGCTTAGGTGCTATATCCGCAAATATCGGTGGACATACCAAGAAGATTACCGCCCAGGCTTTGTATTTTATTTGCTATTCTGTTGGCAGTAAGTGTCCTGCTCTAGATCACTTCATGTTTTTCAACTGGTTCACTAACAGCCATGTAGATATCGTTGGCCCCCAGCTTTACACTACAGCGCCATATAGACAAGGCCTTCGTGCCAACATTGTTGCCCTGTCTTTGGTTGTAGTGCTTGGACTTCTACAGATTTTCTACCTATCGTGGGAGAACAAAAAGCGTCGGGCGTATCTCGAAGCCCACAGACATGAGTTGAACGAGGTGGACTTCCAATTTCGTGATCTTACAGATAAGCAGAACCCATTCTGCTTCAATGCTATGTAGAGCGAGCTCAAGTCATACTGGTGTTCCTGTTGGACGCTCGGGTTGACAAAGATGGTGTGACCCGTCGGGGATAGGTGTTCAGGGGCATCAGCTGCTTCGAGCACATGGAAATGATGGATGGATCCAAGGGGTGAACAAAACAGATTAAGCCCTCTAATTACCAGTTTGAAAAATACGCATTGCTTCCAGTGTACTTTGCATATTGTCCGCAAGCATCGCCTGCTCTTGTAAGCGTTCAGGTCAGAGTGTCAAGATGTGTGTGAAAATTGAGGAGAGGAAAGAGATGCTTTCCAATATTTAGTAGTTTGAAAAGCCGAGCGACACAAAGCAGTCGATATAATAATTGATTGGGTTAGGTGCTAAGTGGTCAGCCAGCTAACTTGTATCATCGCTCACCAGTCCCGATAAGTGCTAGGCGCCTTTGCACACCCGTTTCCCACAACTGCATCGTAAGAGGTGCCAGAGAGAACCAGTAGTATCCTGACGTTTGACCGATTATTTGACGGTACTAAGTTGCTATGATAATCTCGAGTTAGGCATACATTAATTAGCAGTGATTCAATCTTGAAGTGGGTTTATAAAATGTCACTTGGTTAATGTTTACAGTGGGGAACGGAATTGAAGAGCGAGATCCTCATGGTTCTAAACAACAACCAACCATTCACCTGATTCATACCTTCCATGTTTCATTCTGTTGCACGTCGCAAAATCCTGCGGCATTCGAAAATCCGAACATCCGTCCTTTCCATCTCGGCGGCGTCGAGCTCGTGTATGTAGCCCTCGCTAATAGCCGCCATATTCATCCACCCAATCACATCTTGAGTGCATGAATACAAATCCTCCCAAGTCCTACCCAAGAGATTAAATAGAGGGATCTATTTTGTAACTTGCGCCTCGTGCCGCTCCATCGGTTCCGTTGTTTCCGCGCTCGGGAATGACAGACATCCGACTTCCGGCTGGGTTTCTCTCGCTTCGCTTAATAAGTTATGAGGGGTATCGAGGGGAATGTTTGTCTGCTGCCAATTGAGGTCCATAGATTGATTACAATAGTACAGGAAAGTATCAAGAAGTACTTATCGATCTCACTCTTCCAGATCTCCATTAGAATCGTGGTATTCCTTTTATCGAAATAAAAGCAGATGAGATCGAAATCTCACGATCTAAACAAAACCAAACTTACCCCACAATCGGACCTCTCGACGCTCTCCCCGCCTCATCTCGTACTCCCCCGTAACTCCCACCCAATAACTCCACCTCACCCTCCAATCAACACCTCCTCTCTCCAACCTCTCTCAGTTCCAATATTTGTTGCACATCGCACTTTTTGCTCGGTTTCCGAGCGGTCGCCAAACCCCCGAAGCGTCCGATCATCCAATCATTTTGCCCGATTCGGACTCCGATGCTACTGCGGCCCATGTAGGCGATCTGGAGGGGTCAAACCTTCGTTAAAGAGAGCATCCCCCGCGACATGGTACTTTTGAGTTTTGTTTGATTTTCAGTTTGGGTAGAACTTTGTTTGGAAATGGAATGTTTTCAAGTCTCTGAGCGGGGTTTGTCCTGGTGAGGTTGAAGACCATGGCACCGACACCGAGTGACATAGGTTTGATTATAGGAAAGTGATATAAAGACATTCATTTACTTCTTTACCTCCTTGGTCATATAGTTGAAGGTTTACAGTTGATGGGTATAATGAATTTTGAGTGTCTTACACGCACTCCGCAGCAAAGCTCGCCGATATGTCTTTTTGGTCTTCCCCACAATTCAACATGCCCCCAGCATTCCCCTGCATTCCACCGCCTGCACCTTCTTCAACAACAGCTTGATCACAAATATATCCTGCCGTCCTTCGGGGCCGTTGTCCAATTATTGAATGTCTAGATACCAATTGTGAGCGGCAAGGGAGTGAATCCTTCTCCGTCGGCGTCTTGAATCATCGGCTTCGGGGTATCTAGCTTTGCGAGGTGTGGTATGAAAGTGCATTATCCAAGGAAGGAGATCTGCAATTCCGCGGTGTTTGGCACCTGCTTAGGTTCGTTTGGGTGTAGAAGAATTGCTTTTGGGATTGCCTCGTCTTGGACTACCTCTACCCACCTTCAAGGAGTCGGTCGTTTGTTCGTCTCGACTCGAGTGTAGACGTGAAATCAACGTAATTCGAGTCCACAAATAGTTCGATTCCATGTTCCGAGCTGTTTCCTTAATCTCATTTGTTTGCAATTTCTGACTTCTAAGAAACAGGCGGATCCTTTCTTGTATACCATGGGCCTCTACGTCTTCCGCCGATACGGACTTTGACTTAGACTGCTCACGCCAGTTTGCTTATATTTTCGCAATCTAACAATCTCTGACCGCCGTTTACAACTCAGTTTACAAACATGATGTTCCGCCGATACTCAGTTGTCCGTTGGCACGGTGGACGGTCAACATTCGCTTCGGCCGAGAAAGCTCGGTAACGGGGTGTTTATTTCCCCCGCATCTCAGCCATAGCGAGAAGGAAGTGTTCGATAATACAGGCATGCCCCAGATATCTAAGAATTTGACACTCTGATCAAGTTTACGGCACAAAGAACGCCTAAGATCTAGCTCATTTGTGTCTTTCTCGTGAACAATGTGTCGATTGTTGGATAGAGAAGCTTACTTCACTGGCGCGGTCACTAAAGTATTCATGTTTGTAATTTTGAAGTCTTTTGTAAATGAGACTTAATCCGTTGAACTCCTTTCATAAATTCCTGTCTTTTGTCTTTATCGTTCCATACTTTTTTAAAAGGTTCATTCTCCCCGGCGGACTTGGCCGTCGAATGTTCCTCGGACTCGCAGTCCCGCACGAAGTCCACCTCCACCTCCACCTCCACCTCGGACTAATTAACACACATCCACCGAGTCTCACTTCACTCAAGCCCATCAACTAACGCCGCTTCGCAATCTCACTAACCATCCACTCGCCTCATCTCATCTCATCTCACTTCAACAGCCGGCCCCGTCAGCCGCTCCTAACGCCGAAAGCTCACCAACATCCCACCACTAATCTCATCGGCTTTAAACGCCGCCAATTCCTCCGCATCGGCACACTCGTCCGCCCTTCGGCGACGGACTTTAACCTCTGATGTGCAACAAAAGTATCTCCATCCGGTGTTTTATTAAAAATTAGTAAACAAATATTTTTGATTGGATAGAGCGGCGTCTTGGTTGGGAACGAAGTGGTGGCGGCTGCGGTGCGGATTGAGATGATGGACCGCTTCGGGTATCGCGGGGCGGAGGAAGAGAGGTCGGATGGAGAGGAAAGGCGATCTTTCCGCGGGTTTACAATGCGAGAAGGCCGGCGGATACGGAGATACAGATGCGATGTGCAACAAAAAGATTTACAGTTTTTGGTGGAAAAGACTGTTCGGGATAGTGGTGTGCAAAGATGGACTGTTTACTAAGTACCTTTTCGGGGCGGGCTTTAAAGCCGAAGACCTCTTTCTCCGAGTGAATACGGAAAGTGACTACGATATGTCTCTAGAGAATGTGAATATTGAATTACTAAGGCTGTTTTAATCTATTCGTTTGTTTACTATGCGCAGCTTAACATGTGTACTATCATTTGAATTGATGCATGGAGAAGTCACTGCGGAGGTGAACCAAGATCTCACTCTCTCGCTTATCGGATATCGCGGGGTGGAGGAAAGGTCCGCGGACAAACAACGCCAGACCGTCGGGCTATACGGAGATAGGATTGCGACGTGCAACAAATATGCATGTTGGAGATAGAGAATGAAAAGTCTAACAGGTGCCGGACGGTCCTCGGAGAGCGTAATTCCTGCATCGGGGTAGCATTTTGATAGCTGGCTGCGATGCTGAGGGACAGCTGGTGAGATAGACTCAAGAATACAAGAAGCATCAAGTGTTATACAGAGAGAAGTAAAATGCCGAAAAACTAAACTAGAGATTCAACATATTTTATTTCACTCTTATTCGTTAATAGGCAGAAACTATTCGTTTTGATTTAACGAATGTTTTTGCTGCCACAGCGAGAAGCGAAGCGGGCCTTGGGTAAGACTCGGACATACTGTACCTCGCAGTTTCGGTATCTACTTCGTGGCTTTACGGCTTACTACATGATTCCAATTAAATCCCAAGACACATATCCGAAAGGTTCGGGTTTCTAATCTGACCGCTTCCTTAACTTGGTGTTCCTTAACTTGGTGCGAGTGAAGTTTTCAGTGCTCGAGGGTCGTGTAATACTTTGGTACATGCCCGAATAATCTTACCTTTCTTGTCTGTGCGTAGTACTAGAATATTCCACTTTGCAAGGGAAATCAACTAACGAGCCAACTCGCTTTATTCTTTTCTGTCTGTATCTGGTAAAATCTGGGTCATGTAGCACAGACAGAAAGGTTAGATTATTGCCCTTGATACGAAGTATTCTGACTCGGACTTTCGGTGAGCTTTGCGATCTAGTGCTCGGACTTAACATTGATTATGAGAAGATGAGCAACGAGGAAATGTTTCACTGCATATGTAGATGGATTGGTGACAATTGTAGATAAAATGGGTGGTCCCCACAAGCATAACGTTATCTGTACTTGTGCTTTGTTTCGGCGCGGAGAATGATTCGATATGGGGCGTTACGTTAAGCTTGGTCACAACGGCTCAGCCGCGTCAAAATTTCAGAAAGCTTAAACAAACGGTAACTGCCCTCGTTGATATGGTTTCTATCTTCCGCTTCCTGTTTTCTCAAAGATCATCAGATCCTTGTGGTTGCCTAGCTTTGAAATTGGACATGTAACATAAGAAGTCACTTTTGCAGATGCCTTCGATGGAGAATGAAAAAAGAAAGCTGAATTTTAATGATTTAGCGCTGTTTGAGAAATCCCTAGCTAGTGTATCCCAGCAGCACGAACATGTTCTTTCGCTGGGAGATATAACACTCTCCCTCGCAAGGTAAAAATGAAAAACGCCAAACCCCACTGAGCCGGCGCATCCCAGGCCCAGGCCCATCCTCATCCTCAACTTCTATTCTTCTCAACCGGAAGCCCCTTCTTACTTACCTGCTGGTCCTACTTCTACATAGCCAGACTCGAAGGCCCCAATTGCATTCCTTCTTAGGCGGCTGTCAAGTTTATCAATCTACCGAAATGTGAATCTCCCATTGCACTCAGGGCAAGAACAACCCATCCCACTTCTTGGACTATCACCCACGGTGATTGCGTAGTCACTTTGATAAAAATTGCTACCGCTGACAGTTTCTGTCTCTTGACTGGCTATCAGTTCCTGAGGCTGGTAAAGCAAGTACCTTGGATTCATTGGTGCTAAAATATCCCCCACAGTCAATACAGTTCTTGAAAGGGGATGTTTGACCGTAATGGTGACACAAAACAGAGGAGGATGCAACTTGCCACCCTGATCACGAACTTCAGCAGTTACTCTGCTTCTCGAAATCCTGTCACTAATTGCAGCTGGTAGACGCAGACCGAGGCTTCCATCCGCTAGAACACGATATCGGTATGCGTGTATGTGTGGGACTTGCCCTGCGGTGAAAGGATGAACCAGGTCTGCTGCCACCGACCGATTCTCGAGATCCGGATCTGCTAATATGGTCGCTAACTGTAGAGACGTGAGAACGTTGTTGAGTTCGAAACCTACTAGGATACCATCAATTAAGGGATAGATATAATTCGCGTATTCATCCTCTTCACCGGCTGTTTGTTCGTCGAATGCTGGCTGAGGCGGAGGAATGTTGTATCCAGACCAGTTGCCGCGGTGGTTGACTCCAGGTCCTCGTCCAAAACCGAGATAGTCATCAAACTCCGGGCCTTGTGACCGTCGTTGTTGCATAATTGGTGGGCGTTCAAAGGCACTTGAACGTATGGAGGATTCTTCGGCTATAGGGAGACCAGCATAACTCTCCAAGCCAGGGTAGCCCACGTTGCGACTGTTTTCTTCACCTACGGCAGCTCTATTTCGACCAATTAGATGATCGAGGAAGCTTCGTTCTGCTGCTTGCTCAATTTCCGCTGATATTGGAATTAGTGGAACTCTTTCTGCTGTTGGGGGGCGGGTATGTTATCGAACCTGAAGTGGGACGTATCTCAGAGGGCTGCACATTGGAGTTGTTAATTTCACCTTCAGATCTGGGCGGCCATTGCGATGAGGAGCCGACTGCTCTGGGTTGGTCGATTGGTGCGTTTCCATACATTGTTATCCCTCTGAGCGGAGGCGGCCTTCTCGTACGGTCCAATCTTGAGCTGTTGTTATTCTCATTAGAATCTCTTGTTGGATTCAAGGTATTTCGGGGCTCGAGCAAGGTTCGTCGTGGAAAGTTCAATGGTGGGAGCGCTGGAGTTGCTTCAACTGCAGATGCGCGTGGTGGAGGAGGCTGGTAGAGCGTGCTTCTCATGTTCGCAAGCTGGAAGTTGCTAGCTCCTGGGTGGATGCGAATTTCGATCTCTTCTCTTGTTGGAGCGCGACCAGCAATGGGATTGGGGTTGGGAATTTCGTAGCTCAGGTACCAGGGATCAGGAAGGGTGTCACGCGGCGAGGAGACTGGGGGAACTGCGGGTCGAAGTGGTCCGGACATCTTGATGGAAAGAGGTTTGCAGTGTTGAGAGGTCGAAGATGAAACCGAAATTTCGAGGTGAAAGCAGAGATGGGTTGAAGTTATGAACTTTGCAGGGGGTTGTTGACTAGTTCGTGTTTTAGCGAGGTGGTCAACAACGATGGATATGTCGACAGGAGCCTCTGTGACATCATCAGGAAGTCACATGGAAATAAGCAAAGTGATTTTAGGATACAAAATCATAATACCGGCTGTGCAAGTCAAGACCCGTCCAATGTTGATGATACTAATCGATGGGAAATTGGTTCGACTCTAGGGCATGGCGTTGTGTTCATGTTATCTCGTCCCCTCAACGCAAGGATTGGCAAGGCTTTTGGGACGGCTTGTGAGATGAAAAATTTGGCTTGCATCATAGCTATGTTTCCTTTTTGTACAAAAGATCGAGGCTTCATTTTGACTCGACGTTCTAAACTGCCCTGCTTGTGGAAAAAAAAAATCAAGACCAAGATCTAGATAACTGCCAGGAGCAGAGTCTTGTCTAAGTCTGTGCCGCGAAACGCAATAATTCACATGTACGCTTTAACCCCTTAACATGCCCTCGGCAATGACGACCCAACCAAGTTTTATTAGCCAAACATGAAGATGATCCAAAGGCGTTTCGTCTGTACTCCCATTCATATCCCCTAAAGCAAACTCCAAGCCTTGTGTTATCCCATCTCCTTGCTCTTTCAAAGTCTAGATAAGGTCCAGCAGTCAATACATGGGCAGTTTGGGTGGTGCTCGTGGAGGTCGGGACTGTGTCGGCTGCGGAAATGGCCTGTAGCTAGTTGTGGGCTTGGGGCTGCGCTTCGAATCGGTGGTGTAGCTGCACGGTCAATATGGTGTGGCTCGGGGAAAGGCTCTGGGGCCAGCGCAATGGACAACGACTCGACGAGGGGCTCGACTTGGGTCATGGACGTGAACGCTAAACACAAGACGGTTAGCAGAGGTAAGTATGGATTGAGCTGCCTGAGCTTACGAAGAACATATGCAGAATGATCCGAGTCCCAGACTGACCAAAGGTTCGCGTTACCTGCAAGCAAGTTCTCATTGGAGTTGCTTGTACTTATAGAGTTGGTGGGGTGGGATGTGGCTGGCTCTGCTCCGGAATCATGGATGTTGGCCTCACCATTGGTGACCATGGCTGCTGCCGACTGCTCACCCCGCTGCTCATGCTGGCGTCCAAACTCCTGACGGATTACAGCTGCGACTCGCTCACCGAGCATAATGGCTTGTTCTCTCAATTCCATGGGGATGTAGATGTCTTGAATGCCTCCTCCCGGCTCCTGATTTGGAAGTTCTGATCCCGGGGTATCATTCGAAGTCTGCTCGGCACCCATCACGAAAGTGCCCATAGCAGCGGCCGGCCGTTGATTTTCTGGGTCTCTGATCATATCACGAAGACGGTTCTCGTTGCGGAGATGGAACGCATCTGCTCGTGCTTGGATCTCAGCTTCGGGGTGAAAACGATGCTCTTGACGGGCAGTAGCAGTGCGTGCAGTCTGCTCAGGAGCAGCTGCCAATCTTCTAAGCTGCCTGTCAAACTCTAGCCCATTCATGTAATCTGCGAATCCTGAAGCACGTTGTTGTTGTGGGCTCCTGTTTGTTGACATTCGTCAGCGGGGCGGTCCTCAGATCGAGATTTCATTCGATCAATTGCAAGGCACTTACGCGTTTTCATCCTGTTTATCCTCCTTGGGGGTCTTGAACAGAGGGAGGCCCATCTTAGCTGATAATTTTCTTCAAGGACCTCGCTTCTCCATGGGTTCGCGATGTTGTTTGTTGAGGAAAAAAACTGTGGTCACCATGGCCACTAGCGTTATTTGGATTGTTCGAAGCGAGCCCTCTAAAATGCGGACACTGACCCGCTCAACCTCGTGGAAGCTGAGCAACTCTCTTTAACAGAAGCGAAACAATCAATTTAGGAAACTTACTAAATCTGGATCTGGATCTGGCTAGTGCTCCGGGTCATTGTTGGCTTTGCGTATCTGACAAGATATCCGTCTGCTGTGCGCCTGTCCCTATAGCATGAAGTGCAGGGTATATTGTATTGTGCAGCATTGCTCTGCAGTGATTTATGAGAACCCACTGAGCTCTGTACCTCTGCAAGATCCGATGTAAAACTCCAGCAACTCGTTGAGTTGCTGAATTTCACAATGCAATGGATTCACCTCAAAGTTTTTGTTCAAATATTCCAATCACTCGAAATTTACACATCATCGTCCAGACCCAGACGCCATATTTGTAGAATCGTGATGATCTCAACAGCTAATCTGAAATAAAACATGTCACCGTTGCAACAAGCAGAGTTGCAGACCCTAACTTGCTGAAAATGAAGTTCGGAACAAAATTGGCCGTAATATCTCCGCCATAATGGATAGTCTGGCGGGGTCCCGCGTCGAGGATGGGAAACGGATGCTGTGGGAAGTTAGCTACTGTATAAAATGTTAACATTTCTAGCTCAAACTCACGAGAGGTCAAAGAGAGTGGGCACATTGAGTACGTGGGGGATTGCTTGCGTTCTGAGGTGGCAATGCAGCCGGATGTTTTCGCCAGTTCGAAAGTTGACGGCACCTCCCGGTCTCCGTTTTTGAGGAACTCCCTCGTCGTCCTCCCTAATACGGGAGATCGAAACCTGTGTCTCTTCTACCTCATACTGACGACCAAATGGACAAATATCGTCGTCAGATCGAACGCCAAAGTCGCGACGAGCACGTGTGCCGAGCAGAGGGATGCGAGAAGGAACGGTGTTGGAATTTGAATTTACAACGATCGTGTCAACCCCATTTCGTCGGACTTGATATCTTTGTAACAATCTCCCCATTCCATACGAGTTGGAGATGCCGCCCTGATGCGAGCATTCGTGGATTCTTAATCTCGAATTGCAGCGCGCTGCATCTCCGCGGAAGAACTAGAATTCCTCCCTGTCGAAGAGTCGAGCCTCATGACTGCCTGACTACTCCTGTCTGAAGCTGATGTATTTAGAAGAAGGAGATGACTCTGAAATCTTGAGTCTGTGTCAGAGGCGATATTTCAAATTAGCTTTCGGTCCACATGGAAGTTCACTTGGAGCTGTTCGAAGTTGACCTACCGAGACTGCAGAGAAAAACCATAGCCATATCTATCCATCCTGTCCATTTTGATTTCAGATATTAGGATTCCTCTGAAATCAATAGGACGAAGGGTCTCTAGAGGTAAAGAAATGTGTCGTTCGGGAAGTCCAAGACGATGGTTGGAGTGTGGTGACACCTCCGCGGAATCAGATTTTCGCACGTGACGGTGGCCGTTTGGCCCGAGATTGAAACTATCACAGATTTGATTTCAGCACTCTGGCCATTTTGGAATCCAAGATCGCAACGCAGAGACTCATGCAAAATTTCGAGGACATGAGGGCTAACTGAATTAAGCGAGTCAAGTCAACGACATGTTGGTGGACCGGGATCGTACTGTACAAGCCAACAGGTCTCGAAGAGTCCTCGATTGATTCTGTACAAAAGTAGACAGTTCGTAAAATCCACATCTATAGGTACGAGTTCAATACTATCATTGGTGTAGACTCCAGGTTTAGCCGGGACGCGGGCTTTGAAGCTAGCAAGACTTGTTAGATCTCTGGAGCAGGGGCATTCAATGTGCGCTACTGAAATGATAAGCGATAAGAGGTTCTTAGACTATCTTCCTTTTTTCTCTGTGGTTTTGGTTCGGTAAGCAGATAGACAGAGTGATATATGCGTACACATTCCTTCGTTTAAATTGTCACTAGTGTCAATCCAGTTGGAGCTTTGAGGCGATACAAAAAAAAAGCCTAGCTGTCATTTTGAACACACTTCTGTTTATTCTTTGATGTTTCGTCCCTTGAGGTTTGTGTTGAAGGCGCTGGAAGGAGTACGAATCCCTATAACTGTAATTTCAGCCCCACGTCGTGCGAAGTAACTACTCAAATGAAGATCAGTTGA
This sequence comes from Leptodontidium sp. 2 PMI_412, assembly GCA_021432625.1. NCBI lineage: Eukaryota > Fungi > Ascomycota > Leotiomycetes > Helotiales > Leptodontidiaceae > Leptodontidium > Leptodontidium sp. 2 PMI_412. The sequence goes on from MU270409.1 coordinate 205,772, forward strand.
TTGTCTGTTCCTGTTGTCTGGAAGAACAATTGAGATTTATGATTGTTGATTGCACTATGTTACCTAGAGCTCCCGCAATAAGTAACAACTTAGTCAATCCTTTAAGGCTTTAATACACGGTGCAAAATCTGTGGTTGCATGTATGTATTTGGTGAAGTCTAAGGAGCTACTCTAAGGTGTCGAAGAGAGCTCTATATAGGAGGCTCTCATCGTGGGCTAGTCCCGAATTAGCTAGTGTCGAGTGCTCCTCTTCATGTCCTGCAACCCCTGTTTTCGCCTGTCCTCCGTATTCACGTAATTCGCCGATTACGTGAATATCATTATTCACACAATGATATTTGTTTCTCCTCCCCGTCACTAACCTTCGTTGGGGTGGGATCCGGTAATTCTGCAATGATGGTGTCACGCATCTCAATTGCTTCATGGTCAGAAGTGATTCAAGGGTAGACCTTTACGGCACAGGGGCTAAAGTTAAAAAGCGAGCATATATATGTACCGTCTTTAACTTGGAAATTAACATCATGATTGCGAACATCAAATAGAAGTAGAGCTCACTAGAACTTCCCCCATCTCCATCCACTCTACTGAAACTACTTAAGACAATCACAAAGAAGTCTAGGGCTTCAGGCGACACTCGATATTTGCGTGGCAGCCAAAAGCAAAGGGATAAATCTTCACTATTTCCAACCCAGCTGCATCAAGAATTTCTTCAAATTGCTGCTTCGATTTTTCCGTTCCATTCAACATCATCACTATTGATATTAGCATCAACATCGAAATCTCGAAAACGAGGACTGCACTTACAGTTGAAGTCCATCCAATATGGTGTAACTTCAGTTCCCATCTCCACTTTGTCCGGCATGATCATATCTGCGATGATGAAACGAGAGGTTGGTCCCATGGCACTCGCAATATTCTTGACAAGGTCCTTGCAGACCGGAATATAGAAGTCGTGAAGGATGCGACGCATCACATATAGATGTGCATCTGGAAAATGTCAGTAAAAAACCGTTAAAAGGACGAGCAAACCTACTTTTGACTGGCTGCGGAGTGAAGAAGTCGTAAGCCATCTTCTCAATCCCTGGAATGTCTTCTTCGGTCAGAGGAGCAAGAACATCTGGTCGGTCCTGGAGAATCATCTTGGCACCAAACCCATTTGGCGCTTCTTGCTGCATGGCTTTGAGAAACTGCCCTCTACCACCTCCGATGTCAACTGCAAATGCTCTGGATGGATCCGCTTCGACCTGCTCTTTCATACTGGCCCATGGAAACATTCCCAAGATCGGTGTGACGGCCTCGGAGGTTGCCATTGTGAAGTTGAAGTTATGTAACTTCATTGGATCGCTAGAGATGGCTTCGTAGTAGTCCTTGCCTTCGAGACCAACTGTCCAGGCATACGGGGATTTCTTGAGATCATAGAGATCTTCCTGGTTGTGGGTGCGGAAGTACTCAGGTAGCTTGTAGAATGGACCTGTTTGGTCAATCATGAATTGGAAGAACTCTCTTGCGGCTCCCTTGAGGAAGACATTTGCGTTGGCATTGAGAGCGAAGGTATTCGGAGTAAGCTCGGTACAAATGCCATTGATCACGACGAGCTTCAGTGCTCGCGCTACAGCAAAGTCATTATCAGCAAATCATTTGATTTATCGATGAACCCCACCTATGGCAGACTCGTCGACCTTAACAATTTCAGCTAAGTCCTTTGAGCTGATAGGTCTATCCTTTGGAATGGCCTCCAAAACATCTAGCTCGACTAGAAGGTTCATAGCCGCGATGCATTGGCTCATTTCCCATTGCTTCATAAGCACATCCATCGGGGTCTCCAGCAAGATTCGCAGGCGGTCAGCCTCCTTCAGCAACTGACGTTGTTTTACAGGGTCGCCATTGAAATCCTTGACAGCTGCTGCGAACTCACTCGCTGCTGCAATAAGCTCTGCATTCGGGCCGGGGAGGGAAGATGCCATAGTCGTTAGTTGATAATGACAGGACGAAATATAACGGGAAGAGGGGTATGGGGAAAGCTCAACAAAGAGCACTCACATGTGCAAGCAAACGTTAATGTACTGAAGTGGATTATAAGTGAGCGCATTTATCTGTGTTTGGCCAAGTTTCGGAGGAACTCATTTAAGTGAGGCTGCTTGTCCCGATGGAGATGTTTACCGAAAACCTGCCTATTCAAGAGAAGTCTGCTAGATAGAAAATATAGCAGCCAAGTGGCTAGTGCCAAAAATGTGAACTTGATAGCGAACCAGATCTGCCGTTTCTTAACGGCTGCGTCATGCCACGTTTTGACAGGTCCACTACGGGAATGGCAGCGGGTCGATCCGGTGTCTGGCCATCTCTGGAAAGGCGCTAACTGCTTTGTGTCAGCAGCGTTGGCCAATCGTACGCTTACCTTTTATGGAGTGTTGATTTTGGATGTGTCTGGGTCCTTGTCTGAATACTGTTCCGAACCTCCGTCTTGCCCGTGATGGTTCCCACAAATAATTAAAAGTGCATTAATATTTAAACTAAGAATCTCTTCCTGGAATCAGTCAGTACCACATGGCTTTGAGCGATCTGCGACAGATTTTTTAGATGATAGATTGATACTCAATACACCATGTGTACCGATCAGAGTACCGAGCAGCCGACAGACTTTATCGAGGCAAATTATGCCGATTTCGGTGATTAGGTCTGAGCCTGACTATGCATTTCGTTTACGATAATTCTCTGGCCGTTCCCAGGGAGCTGACACAGGAGAAAGCTCTCTAGCATCTCTATATTCTAGCATTGTACAGGAAGTCGAAGAAAATGGACGGACTTATGCATCATACGGAAAATAGGGTCAGTCCGGGTTGATATCTGTTCTTTCAGACAAGGAAATTCTGACAGCTATTATCAAGAATACGGCGCGCCAATGGATGAGCTGGAAATGGATAGAATCAACATGGCTCATGCCAAGTATTTTATCCTACTGGACAAGAAACGGTGGATTGCTCCAATACCAGCTAACCCACACAAAGTGCTCGACCTGGCTTGTGGAACAGACAAGTTTATGTGTCTTTATTCGATTGTGGAGGTTGGCTGCTCTTCTGGGATTCATGATTTTCGCTTCGACTTTACCCCGCGGGTTTCATACATATCACTTCCCATTGCCTTCTCACACTCCGCAGCACTTTCTTGATTGTCCAACCCTTCAGAACCAGTTTGTAGAAGCAGTTTCATTTATCTTGGCGCCATTTGACTTCTTCTTTCGAAGCAGAAGGGTTGGAAGGGATATGAGAGAGACGAGTCTTGGTTGCGGTAAGAACAGGCGGGTCAGTCGCGCCTCTTGACTTTAATTTGGATTTCGGATTCACTTTCACTTTGATAGTGGGTGGAGTGACGATGATCTTTGGCAGAGAGGTTGACTGCGAAGTGTTCGAGCGGAGGGGCTAGTGTCGATCGCTTGAAGAGCTCCTGCAGTGAGCGAGATTTCGGTGTCTCCAAGGTTGAAGGCATTTTAGATCCATTGGGGGTTTTTTCTGTTCGCGACCGAGGTTTTGCGGCAGAGGGGCTGCTTTGGCTGGTACTGGTGGTTTCGCGCGGTTGCGATGAAGGCTTTCGAGATGGAGTTTCCTTCGACTTGTTTGGTGAAGACACTTGTCTGGGAGATCGTATATCTGAGAAAGGCGGCGTGTGTATCGAAGGCATCTCTCTGAAGCAGACAGCTTTTGGTGCAAAAGGCTCGAGGTAGGAGACTGCTGGTAGATTGTACCGAGCTGGGAATATCCTTCGCCTTGGAGATCAATATGCATAGTGAAAATTGTATGGATAAGTTGTCGCCAAAGTGATTCACCTCTGTTAGAATGTGTTGGTACATTCACTCTGCAATTGAATCACACTCACTTGAGCAGAGGGAGCGGCGCAAAAATGATGAGTGCCCTGACTGAATGAGAAAACAAGGTCAGAAGTGTTGAAGCAGAGCGAACGAGGATGCAAACCGCAAATTACAATTATCATTAACATCTCATAATCATATATCATCCATTTCCATGCACCTTAAAATGCAGCCCTGACACACCACCAACTTCCCCTTAACAAGCCAAGTTGTAGATAGGTTTGTAGTTGGCATCAACAACACCAAAGGAAGGACTAGCTGCAAAGTCTTGTAGCGAGTACCAGAACGTGTGTCCTGACTTGAAAGCAGAACAAGCAACCGTCGACCAATACTGCTGAGCATTCGCCACACTTGCCACAGCTTTGTTTTCGGTGGGTCCAGTAGTAGGCCATCCGCTCTCTGCAACCCAAACCCAGGTTCCAGACTTGACGGTGTTGACCACATCTCTGACCTGTTGGACGGAATCCCAGAACAGGTTGTAGCCCTGATCGATACCGTTTGCTTGTGTGTTCTGGAAGTATGGGTAACCATCGGTGCCGACAAAATCGCAGGCTCTGATCACATCTGCATTCGCACCCTTGACCCAAGCAGTCCAAGTATCAACATGCCCAACTTGCACCGCTGTGCTGTATCCCGGCACGGTAGACAACATGCCCCTCACGTCGTAGATCTGTTGAGCAAGTGTACTGGCAGATGTATCTCCTCGGTACAGATCCTCGCTCCCAACACTAACAGCCACAATCCATCCGAACCCATATGTTTGTACCGCCTTCAACAATGCGGCCTTCTCAGCAGCGAAATGCGAAGCGTCTTCAGTCCACACGCCGACAAGGATCGTGCCGCCGGTTTTGATGGCAGCGGGCACGGCGTTCGCGAGAGTATTGCAGTCGGAGGATGCATAGACTCGCATGCTTGTGTATGCACCAGAGAGGCTTTTCATCGTATTGAAGTCTTTCTCCCAGTCGGCTTGGGTTTTGCAGGCACCGTTTCCGAGGGTTGCTTGGACGTTGAAGCCGGACCAGTATGCATTGGCTGTGGACAGGGTGGCTGCGAGCGCCAGGGCGTAGGATATAGATTTCATGATTAATGATAGAGTGTTGAACGAGTGTAGTCTTGATTTTAAAGATAGAGTGGGACAGTGGAAGGACAGAGGAGAGCTGTGTGACGAGCACCAGACAGGACGAAGGAAACACAATTGGAATATATACTTCACTCCATCAAAAGCACCCACCGTTTAACTTTTCTTTCGATCCAGTTTTCCATCCTGTATTTTCATCCAAAGCTGTTGTTCTGCCAGCATCTCAACGTCATTGCTGGATAATTGAAGTGTTTAAACAGGGGCAGAAGTTGAGCTGGCAGCTTGGCAGGCACGGGATTCCCATGCCGAGGCTCGAGCGAGGTTATTTATAGGTAAGCGAGAGGCAATATTCAAGGTCCAGGGAGGAAGGGCAGTGGGGTGGACCTCTTAATAAGTTCATACCATTTGATTTGGGGTGGGATTTGAATTTTTCTGGGAAGCTTACTGGGGGAGCCTGGAAGTGGCAGAAATATCAAATTGGATGGGCAACTTGATGACCTGGGATTATAACCATTTGTTTGGGATCTTTCGGCTTCATGTGCCCCAATTTCAACATCGACATCAAGTATTCGACTTGGGCTAATCCATGTTGCCTGAATTTGAAGATAGATCCATGTCCCAAAAAGTTCGGTGATACAAACCCTGAGCTCAAAGTCAATAACGGAGGTCGGAAGTGCGAATATTCACATCGACTGCAAGCGAGCCAGCCCTGCTCTTCGTCAACATTTGAAGGGCCTGTCGGATTACGATAAAGGCAAATCGAAGGAAAACAAGAAGAGATATTCAATTATGTATTCGCCAACATTTTCTCGTACTGATAGGTCTTTATGCTATATTACTACCTCAAAGCTTCTGTGTTGCCGTGTGCCGGTAGATGGAGATTCAAATTGGCTGAATATTTATCCCTGGCATTAATATACAACCACCCGCTTTCAGGTACCCAATCTGCCCTATTGTAACAACTCAGCAGTAAAGGCTAAAAGTATTAAAATGAAAGTTTCCTGTCGGCAGTCTCTCGGCCGAGGAAAGGTTGTGCAATGATTTGATGTTTTGAAATATTGTCTGTGGGATCACCCATGAAAAGAACATAGCTACCATTCTCAGAAACAACCTCGACAGCCAACGAAGATGGAGAAACTGCTCGTGATATTTGTTTTGCATTTCATTCTTCTTGAATTTGTTGCAGCAAAAGTTCACCACTTATTCGTAGGGAATCTCGGGCTCCCAGCTTCAATCTACGCACTCGAGTTCGACGATGAGGCATTGACGCTTGTGAAAACGAGGAACATCACCGCTGACAGTAGTCATGCTTGGATAGCATTTGACGTATTTCCATCAGTCACTCTCTTTTCGGTCCCCTACGCTGCTGACATCAACTACAGCACAAAAAACGAAACGTCTACGGTGCATCGCTGTCAGCAAAACGCATCTCAAGCTACTCAGTCCACCCAAACGCCACACTCCGTCTAGATGCAAGTCTCAATGCAACAGGCGCTTGCTTTAATCAGACATCTGCATTCGTACTCCCCAGTTCTCATCCGCCGTATTTCGCATATACAGGTTCATGGGCTGGACCAAATGGCTGCGGGATGGCCATCTCAACACATGCCAACGGAACTCTCTCTAACGTGACGCAATCTTGGATATATGTGAACACATCGGCGATCCATGGTCTGGCGTTTGGTCCTGAAGACAAGCTGCTGTACTCTGCTGATTTAAGCGCGGACAAGATCTGGACCCATGCTGTCGGAAATGATGGAACGGTCAGCTTGGTGGATCGACTCGATTTGCCTAAGGCGGGAATGCATCCTAGACATCTGGCTGCACATACAGACGGAAAGTATCTCTATGTTCTGATGGAACATGAGAATACTCTCGTGGAGTATGGATTGGATCAGGAGACCGGTGCACCAGTGGAAGAGCTGGAGACATATTCGCTTCTTCCAGAAGGTATGTTCGAAACGGCCAAAGTAGTGGGCTTGTTGCTGATAAATGTCTCAGGAAAGAACTCATCTGGATATTGGTCCGCTGAAGTAATGCTGTCACATAGCAATCGTCTCCTCTGGGCTTCAGCAAGAGCGAACAGGGATACAGATTACGTAGGATATATCTCCTGCTTCTCACTTCGCGACGATGGGAAGATCAAAGAATTGTTATTCATCGAGCCGACGACCACTACTGGCGGGATTGCCAACCAAGTATCTCCTGCTCCATTTAGCGACGAATGGATGGCGCTGTCGGACTTTCCAAGGGGGTATGTGGAAATCTGGCAATTGAGAAATCTCCGAGGAGAAGAAGCGGTCACAGCAGGGCCTGTGGCTAAAGTTGAGATTGGGGATGGAGGATGTTGCGCAAATAGTATCTGGTATGATTGAAGTAATTGCAGAGTCTTGCACGTGTGTCTCATTGTTCAATCTCTTTCACTCTTGCCACCATGGTCTCTACGTGAGCGGTTGAAGAGGTGTAGAAAGTTACAGCCTTCGAAAAAGCTGTCAGTCCTCATTTGACACATGATAAGTATGAAACTACTGCTATAATAGCCAGGTTGGCTTCTCTTGACTTTTTTGGGGGGGGGGGGGGCTTTTAGCGGTCTCCATAGCTCGGGTTTGGACTTTTGAGAGACTGCAAGAAGCCTTCTCGAGAGTGTCTCCTCTCAGTTTTGCAAGCAGGCATCGGTGGTGCTTTTCGGGTCTGTTTCCAAACCAAAAAGAGACTACTACCGTCCAAGTTGAAGCCAATTCAACTACAGCTTTCAGGACAGAGTGCTGGAAGGGATGAGGCTTGATCATGAAACTATTCACAAACATCGCGTAAATTGTGGGGCAATAGGCGATACAAACATCAACATATCTAGCGAAACTTCAGATATTTACCGCGACCTTGGACTTTGTTTTCTTTCCGCAATTGGAATGGGTTTTTTACAATTTGCTTTTGGTGATGAGGCTGAAAAACATCACTTGGTGTTACAGGATCATGATTGGGCCAGCACCCGAGCTGCACAGCCAGCAGCTGAGGCTTGCTAGACGCCCGCCTTCAGGACATTTGAATGTTCAAGCTTCACTCGGAATCTTGCCAGGTTCAACGTTCATCGTCCTTCATCCCGATGAGTCCATATTAGCGCTTCACCTAGCACCGTTTCGAAGCCTTTTAATATGGCGCAGTCTTCAGCAACTCGTCCTCCGCTGAAACTGCTGTCTCTTGGTACGTAGCCTTGCGGTGGTGACAAGGATTCTACGTACTCCAAGCTAACCAAAACAGATGGAGGAGGCATCAGAGGGCTCTCTGAGCTCTATATACTTGAGGCTATCATGCATAGAGTTCAAATTGCCAAAAACATGACCGACGCGCCCTTGCCAGCAGATTATTTTGACCTCATATGCGGCACCAGTACTGGCGGGTAGGTCCATAGCCTGATCATCCATCATCAATTTTCCATCACGAAAACTGCTGAAGCGGTAGTTGCTAACGAATTAGGCTGATCGCAATCCTCCTTGGACGTCTGAGATTGTCAGTTCCACAAGCAATCGAGAAATACGGCGAACTATCGAAGCACGTGTTCTCGGAGCAGAAACGAAGTTGGCAAGATGGGAAATTCAAAGCATCCAGATTGGAAGAGGCCATCCGAAAAGTTCTCGTTGATACCCTTGGTAGGGGCCGCGATGAGGAGAGAATGCGTGGGGAAGGTACTGGTACCTGTAAAACGTGAGCGGTCCTCTCCACGGAGATTATGTACCTGATGAAATTAATTCTTTAGATTCGTCTGCGCTGTGCCAGCTCGTCAAGTAAACAGCAGTCCAAGGTTGTTCCGGTCGTATATCTCCAGAGATCCATGTTATAACCCCACAATTTGGGAAGCAGCACGCGCAACATCGGCGGCGCCGGGATTTTTCAAACGAATCTCGATCGGTGAACCTGGTGTGAAAGAAGACTTCGTTGACGGAGCGCTTGGTTACAACAACCCAGTACAACTTGCTGTCCAAGAAGCAATTCTAGGATACGACCCAGATACCAAGGTGGCTTGTATTGTAAGCATAGGAACGGGAAAGACAAGACTAGCTGGATTCGAGAAGCCAAGCTTGTTTCAGCGAGTGATCCCGATAGATCTCATCAAAACACTAGCGACCATGGCGACATCATCAGAGGCTGCATCCAAGATCCTCGTGGAGCGGTATCGGAATTGTCCTGGCCTTTATCATCGATTGAATGTTGAGACAGGACTTGCCGAAATTGCTCTCGGCGAATGGGAGAAGCTATCTGAGGTGAAAACCCATACCCTGGCCTACTTACGCCTCCCCGAGGTAGATGCAAAGATCAACATAATTGTAGACTGTCTGCTCGGAAGACCTGTACATACCTACCGCTTAGGTGCCCTGGGTAAGTTCGATGACTATTTTGGACGAAATATGCTGATAAGCTGCAGATGGATCCTTCCAAGATACGATACTGCCCTCGAGTATCCCTACGGCCGCTCCAAATACAATCGAAGATCCAGGGAATTTCATGTACCCATCATTCGGTGTTACTCATTTCGTCGACCGAGCTGGACCCCTGGACGAACTAAAGATGCACTTTGATGCAGGAGAAACATCAAATGATCCATTAACGCCGAAGGTTATCGTACTTCAAGGCATGGGAGGCTGCGGAAAATCCCAGCTTGCACTCGAGTACTGCAAGCGGGCACACCATGGTCGGAAATATGAAATGATATTCTGGGTAGATGCCACATCCCCCGAAACTGCTATGCAAGGATTCACCAAAATCGCCGAAGCTCTGTTGAAACCCGGATTCCAAGAAACAGAAGTCGAGGCTAACATGCGGTACGTTCTAACGACACTGAGCTCGAAGGCTGGAAAGTGGCTGCTGGTGTTTGACAACTTCGATTACCCGGAATCGTTTAGGACGAAGCGACTCAAAGAATACTTCCCTTCTGTCGGCCCAGGCTCAATCCTCATCACTAGCCGCCAAGCTGAGGTCAGAGCAATGGGGCACCACTCGCTTGAGATAAATCAACTTTCAGAGGCCGAAGCTCTTGAAGTGTTGCTCCGCCGAACTAGGCGAGATTTAAGGGAGGAAAACAAAGCCGACGGCTCGAAGATCACAAAACGACTGGGATACCACGCCCTTGCAATCGACCAAGCTGGTGCTTTTATGCTGAAGCGAGGGATGGATTTTATATCGTACCTGGAGTGCTACAACAAACAACGTGAAAAGGTTCTGAACGAGGTTCCGGAGATATGGGACTACACGAAAGCATCAAAAGACAGCGTTGAGGGGCAAGTAAATTGCACAGTATTTGCCACGCTGGAATTATCTTTGGACTCGCTTTCAGGGGAGGGTGCTACACTAGATGATAAAGAGCACATCTTGACTTTGATGGCGTTCTTCGATATCAACAAACTTACCGACACACTGTTCACGCCTGCTGGTTCTAATTTTTTGCAGTGGATGGACTCCTGCCGCGAGAACGGTAAATGGAACGCGGAGAAATTTAGCAATATCCTCTGCGAGTTACGAAATCTCTCATTACTGCAAAGTCTCCACACCACATCTACCGAAACGTCGTTTTCAATCCACCCACTCGTCCAAGACTGGCTCAAGGCACGGACCGGAAACGAGCGGGGGAAGGAATACCTGAAGGAATCGATGCTAGTTTTGAGCGACTACCTGTGGGCGCATAATGCCGGGGACGGTTTTCGGGACGCGGACTTTGATACGAAGCAGTTCATGCTTGCCCATGTTGATGTAACAATTCTAGCAAAACAAGAATATTACCAGTCATGGAATTTTCTGGTAGGGAAAAGACTTTTGCGGGTTGGGTATGCATATTACCGTGTTTTGGGGAGCCAAGGTCGCTTCCGCCAAGCGGAGGAACTTTGCCGGGCCATGCTGGAGGAAGGAGCGAACGAGTGCGGGGAAGAACACCCAAAAACTCTTCGCGACATGCACAATCTCTCCGTTTATCTCCAAAACCAAGGCAAATATGAAGAAGCCGAGCCTCTACTTCGCAAGTGCGTGGCAATCGAAGTAAATGTCCGGGGGAAGGAAGCTATCGAAACACTCCAAAGCATGAATGGCTTGACCGAGCTACTCCTTCGGCAGAGTAAATTCGACGAAGCCGACGAGATGTCGCAAGAAACAGTCGAGATCTCAATGAGAGTACTAGGCAAAGAACATGAAGATACAGCGTTTAGCGTTCTCAATCGAGCGAAAGTCCGGTACCATACGGGCAATCTCGGTGAAGCTGAGCGATTAAACAGGGAGAATCTAGATATTTGTAAAAAGGTTCTAGGAATTCAGCATTGGATGACGTTAACTATCACAAACGATCTCGCTATTTGTCTAAATGATAGCGGTAAATTGAAAGAAGCAGAAAGTTTTCTTCGAGAAGCCTTGAGGTTGAAAGAGGAGATCCATGGGTCGCAACATCCACAAACACTCACTTCGATTTACAATCTGGCATGTAATCTATATCAGCAACGGAAACTACCAGAAGCAGAAGAGCTCTTCCGACGGGCGTATCCTGGGTTTGAGAGCGCGCGGGGATGGCAGCATCCGGATTCGATTAACTTTCTTTCGTGGATGGCAGTATGTCTGCGGGATGTGGGGAAGCATGAAGAAGAAGCAAGAGTTCGAGAATTGCTTGAGGCGTCAAAGAGAGCGAGAGAGGAACAGCAACTGGAAGCCTCGAGATCACGGGCTTTGGCCCTAGCCTGAAGATGTCACAATGTTGACATTGAAGGTAGCCCATCACAACTGTCATCAGGTGGGAACAAACTATCATCCAGGAATAGTGTTTCACTAGTTGCATGATGGACTCTTGGTTTGGCATTTTTTATATGAACTGAGAGACGGAGAAAGGTATGTGACGCTACTCTCATACCGCTTATTTCCAGTGGCTGATGGCAGACGACTGGATCCGCGACTGGGCATTATGTAGCAAAAGAGCAACAGGAGAGCACGAGATTATTAACGAGGCTTGTAGCAAAAGCAAATTTTAATCGGCCTAATTCCCAAAGCCCAAATGTCATTCTATTGACTTCCGTAGAATCTGCATGAAATTATAATTTCGTGCAACAGGATAAAAATTTGACTAAAACAAACAACATTTCACTTCTAAGAAAAGCTCTCTACACAAACCCATTTCAATCCATCACTGGCAACCAGCTTCTGGCCCAACACTAACCCCTCTTGCGAGAACACGCCCCTTGGAACAAGTGCCTTCCCAATCTCTACAACCGGCTGAGACACAGCATAATAATGACGTAAAATACATGGTCACGTACTACAGTCAGCTGGCCCCGGCCCGAGTGTCAGAAGTGGGGTAGGAAAAAGTCGGGATATAATTTTCCAGCGAGCATCGCCGCTTTTTCTTCTTTGATTACTGGTCTCCAAATTCACATATATATCCCCAACCATAACCAGCTCGGCCCACCCTTACATTTCGAAGTATTACCAATCACGATGGTACGTCGACATAGCAGTGTGGGAGACTATGAGTCAGCAGGCATTGAGCCAACGCCAAGCATGTCGAAGACAATATGGAAAGACAACCAGGGAGCACTGTATATTGTTCTTGCACAGGCATTTGGGTCGTCCATGGATGCAATGGTTAGATTTTTGCAACAGGGTGGAAATCGAATGCACCCTTTTCAGGTAAGGGAACAGCCCCTACCTCCGAACTGCCCCGCATTGAGAATCCTGACATTGACTCGATCTTCAGATTATAGTTGCACGCATGGGCATCACATGTGTTCTGAGCAGTTTGTATATGTGGTGGACAAAAGTGCCCGATTTTCCATTTGGAAACCCCAAAGTCAGAGTATGGCTAGTGCTCCGTGCCGCATTCGGCTTCGCGGGACTCTTCTGTCTCTACTGTAAGTACCTTTCAACTCCCGAATTAAGCTCCGAATCCTTACTTATATCCTCCAGATTCTGTTCACTATCTTCCACTGGCCGAATCAACCGTCTTCAGATTCCTCGTGCCAATCGTCACTGCATGGGCATGCTCCGTATTTCTCGGGCAGGCATTCCTCAGAAAAGATCTCATCGCCGGCCTTGTTGCAATGATTGGAGTGATCTTCATCGCTCATCCGGAAAGCATATTTGGAAAGGTTGACGATATCATTAAAGCCACCAAAGCTGGTGAAGTTGATGAAGTCACACCCGCCCAGCGTCTCCTCGCTATCGGCGCGTCTTTACTAGGTGTCATTGGAGCTTCAGGAGCATACACCATGATCCGTGTAATTGGAGATCGAGCTCATGCTCTGATGTCTGTGAACTATTTTGCCTTCTTGGGGACTGCATCATCAACGATTGCGCTTGTCGTCATTCCTGGAATCGGGTTCACCATGCCTCATGGTGCTCGCGATTGGGTCCTGCTCACGCTCCTAGGAGTCTTTGGTTTCATCCTTCAATTTCTCTTGACAGCTGGACTGCAACTGGACAGGAGCAGCAAAGCCACGAGTATGTTGTACACCCAAGTTTTGTTTGCCCTATCCTTTGACTGGGCTATTTGGGGCGTTATTCCCGGAGGTTGGAGTCTGTTTGGTGGAGCCATCGTGATTGGCAGTACTTTGTGGTCGGCATTGCAGAAACCTCAGAAGAATTCTGCGGATGATGCGAAGGCAGTTATTGATGAGGAGAGTTCGCTTCTTGGTGCAGAAATCCAAGGTGGGGATGTTGACCGCAGGAGAGAGAGCTTTAGTGCATGAGAGAGGGGGGTGTTGCGATATGAGACAAGCATGAAACGAATGTCAACGTTGCATCGGATATCCAGTCAGTCATTCTACACTATATCCGCTGTTCGCAGCGAGGGGTTGAGAAGATGTCGGGTTTCCACAATTTTTTTTATCCCTGTTTCCGCGTGTGTGTTCGCCGACTCCATGGTTCACGATCCTCACGGTCTGGAGTTGCTGTACGAGGGTGGGTTTTCTGCGTGGCATGAACTGATAAACCCCGCTTGCAATCTTAAATCGCCAATGGAAGACAATGCCAAGCTCACGAGGTGGTTCTTGTTGGGCAGACTGGTAAGGCTGAATTTTGATGAGTGCTGAATAGGAGGACACCGCCAATAGTATCCTTGGACTCCAACTTATATAAAGATGTTGTTTTCAACCGGTTCATGAAAACACACCTCATCATCATTGTTCGAGTAGTCTCATAATGGATCCAACAACCTTAGGCCACACTCTCTCTGATGGGCGAACCCTGGGATACGCCCTTTATGGCTCTACCTCGCCCACCGCCTATTCTGTCTTCTACTTCCACGGTACACCGTCATCTCGACTCGAAGCAGCTATCCTCTCAGTGCCAGCGGCATCTCTTAACATTCGCATAATTGGCGTCGACCGGCCAGGTATGGGTCTTTCAACTTTCCAAGCCCACCGCAAGATTCTCGACTGGCCGCGCGACATCACCGAGCTAGCTAACCATCTCAACCTGCCAACATTCTCTATCCTCGCTTATTCCAGCGGCTCCGTTTACGCATTTGCTTGTGCGAAGATGATTCCTCGAGCCCGATTGCTAAATGTTGGGATTCTGGCGGGTGCGTACCCGATAAAATGGAACACCTTTTTTGCTTTCAAGCCAATGCAACATGTCATGACATCTGGTCTATCGCATCTGGCTGGGTCGTGGTTGAACTCCCATTGGGGAGATCTCGCTCGTAGTCCAGACCCGGAACCGTTCTACGCAGCGTGTATGAAGGAGATGCCAAACCGGCCCGAGCTTGAGCAGAAGGCTCTGAAAGGCGTGGAGAAAATTGCGCTGTTTGATCCGATGAGAGAATCTTTCAGAGTTGATGGAAAGGGTAGTGGATTGGAGTTCAAGCTCCAGGCCGCTGACTGGGGCTTTCAGCTTCATGAGATCGATTGTGCGGGTGGCAGGCTGAAGATGTGGCACGGCGCGAAAGATGTAAATGTCCCCATGGAGCAGGTGAACAAGGTGGTGGGGATGCTAGGAGGTTCCGAGCTGAAGGTTATTGAGGGTGAAGGACATTATGGCATATTCATTCACCACGGTGAAGAAGCCTTAAGATGTTTGGCGCCGAAGCTAGGTTAATTGTATTCACACTTTAGTCCCCGAGATGAACTTAAAGTGGTCAAAATTGCAGTTTCCGTTCATAAATGATGGCATAAAACATGCGCTCTGGACACGCGAAGTGGCACAACTCGTCTATTTCTCAGATTATTGAGATACACAGCATCATCCTTCCAACTAGTACGCCGTCACAATTGCGATTAAATGATTAGATTCTAGGACATTGGTCATATCACTCACTATTTGCCTCGATCCAATATTACCCTATTCCATGTCTTCTTTGGCCGCCAGATGCCTGTCAGATGCGTCTCATGAGCCCGCCGTAATTGAAGACCCTGCATATTTGCAATTTATTTGTTCACTGTTGAAAATTGTTCAAGTAATAGTCAAACGAATGTATTGCTTCACCAAATAGGTGTCCCTAAATGAAATCTATGAACGCCGGATCCCCGTATATTTTCCCAACCATCATCCCCGTCGCCCATCATAACCTGCTATCCCAACCGTCCATCCCAGCCGTCTATCCTAGATTTTCCGAAGCCCCAACCCCAAGATACAGATCCCAGTCACATAATCATCTATGCAGTAGGCTTTGCTGTTCCATCAATGACATCAGGAGCCCATGTCCAGCATCCCGACTTGTAGATGGGGACGTCGAGTCTGTATACTTCGATCTCATAGAACTGAGTAACGAAAGCAGTCACGATGAAATCAAAAGCGCTGGAGAACCAAACTCCATTGACACAGGTCTCGTCAGTGGAAGCTGGAATGGTGACGTTGTTCGCGTTGTCGATGTTGAACTGGGCTTGGAGACTGAAAACATTGATCAAAGTAGGTCTGGCCTTGACACCTGATGAGAGATCCAGAAGACCACCGAGGAAGCTAACGGCCATCTCTGCGGTGAGTTCGACGAATGGGTTAACTTGAGCCTCGACTGCGGCAGAGACGTTGACGGCATGGGTGTAGACTGGGTCCCAGCCGGAAGTGACGGTGTTCTTGCTGTCGAGGAAATCGATGTGAGCATGTCCGTTGGAGATAGTGGCAGAGAGGTCGGCAGAGATCTCTACGGTACCAGAAGCAGCGACCTCGACACCCATTGTGAAAGCAAGAGCAGGTCCGACATCAAGAATACCGGGGATGCTGAAAGCGGAAATGGTGAGGCTTGCAGGGGAGAAAGTGTAAACGTCGTTGTCGTATGAGAGACCAGCGGAGACCTTGACATTGGCTGAAGCAGAGAGTCCAAGATCGACATCAACGTAGAAAGATGTTGGCTTAAGTTTGAGCCAGGAGAAGTGAAGATGGCCGCTGACGGAAAGATCACCACCAAGCTTTGGCTCGTTGACAGAGATAGACAAGGACTTCTTGAGGGGGTCGTCATTGAGCACAAGGTTACCGGGCATATCCGCAAACCAAGTTTGGGTAATTTGTCGCTTAGTGCTGGCAGGTTTGGTGTAGTCAATGGTCATCTCGGACGTGGAGTTGTCGAAAGTAGACTTTGTGGAAGCGGCGACAACAGTGAGTGTCTTGTCGTCCCGAGTGACAGAGTTGACAATGTAAAGACCACGTTGATTGTCCGTGTCGCAATCACCCAAATGGTTGGTGAACAAAACGAAATCGGACGCTGGCCAGTCTTTTGAGGTCTCATCATAGTCTGCTTGGTTGTTGAAGGTGATTGAGACTGAGGTATCGGAACAATCGACTTTAGACACCGAATCAATGTCTTCCAGGAGAACGGAAGGGTACTTCATGGTGGCGTTGATGGAGGCTGTCATCTCCTCCGTGGCATTGATGGAAGCATATCGTAGGATGATATCCGTCTTAGGAGTGATGGGCTGGACTTTGGTTGCAGGCACTGAGTCGGCTGCAGATTGGAGTGAGGCGGCTGCGACTTTCAGAGCAGAAGAACGAACTGGTCCGAGAATAATTCGCGGGGTAGCTGGAGTAAGGGTTGACGCTGGTACAGAAGAGACGACTGGTGCAGCTGAAGTGAGAGACGAGAGAACGAGGGCCGTTGAGGCGACGGTGCTGATGAAGGAATGCATTATTGCAGTGAAATCGATGAAAGCCAAACGAATGGAAGAGCGAATGTTCGAAGGAAAAAGACAGAAAAGAGACAGGAAAGAATTATGGAACAGAAACCAAAAGACTGTGAGACCGATGAGGATGAAGAATGAAAAATGAGGTGGGAGGGGGCATATCTTATAGAAATCTGCCTTGAGGTGCTTTGGCAGAAGGTATCGGAAGTTGTCGATGTTGAAACTGAATGTACTCAAGCAAAGGCATAACTACGGCTACGCAGAGTCAGCACCAGAAATGTTGCCTGTTCGGGATGTTTGTGGGGAAATCTAGGCTGTGCAAGATTTGGGATTATTCTCGAGCCACCATGAAGTCTGATACCTCCCGCGAAGCATTGGAACCGGGCGACTTTGTACCGTCACCGAAAGTTTCGAGGATGTCTCCTGTCAGAAACTGACTCCGCCTCATTCTCGGTAGCCGTGCACTATCCATGACCCAAGCTGACTTTTCTCCGCTTGGTTGTTCAGACGAAATAGGCTATACATTTGAAATTACGCGAGTTTCAGCCAAGGAGAAGTTCTTCGGATCAGGTAGATCAAAAGCAAGGGTCGTCCCAATACGAGATGCGGACCACTAAATGGCATTGGGCATTGAAATAAGGTTGTTCTAGAAGGAATACAGAAAGGAGTGGTGACGGTCAGTCCGAAATTGACAGCTCGCTTAACCCCCTTTCCCCATGTCAATGAAGCTGGCTAAAAATATATTCTTGGTGCAGACATTCCGCAAGGATTACCCAAATACTTTGACTATGTTATGATTGAATGCGGATTTGGATAGAGTTGTTTTAATTGGCGAGTCTTGTCGGATGTTGAGGTTCTGAAATTCTTGGGTCTGCTTGAATAAGTTCTAGCTGTGACAAGTTGTCCCGTCTGCTCAGAGGTAAATAGGGCTGAGATGGTATAAATATGGTCCAGATCCGAGTTCTTAGATCAAAGTATTCAACATATGTTCAAGGTACTTGGTAGACAGAATTATATACAGTAGTAAGCCTTCAACTTCTCATCAGACAAGCCCATGCTCTGCATCGTCAAACAACGAATAGCTTCAAAACAACGGGTCAACTATGAATCTCAAGGAACAGTATTCTTTTTCAAAAAACGTT
Organism: Leptodontidium sp. 2 PMI_412; assembly: GCA_021432625.1. NCBI lineage: Eukaryota > Fungi > Ascomycota > Leotiomycetes > Helotiales > Leptodontidiaceae > Leptodontidium > Leptodontidium sp. 2 PMI_412. The sequence goes on from MU270409.1 coordinate 223,928, forward strand.
TGGTGACATCTTTGTGCAAAGATGTTAAAGAGGTCCTTGAGCTCTGGAAGGTAAAATGGTCCTTAGGTACTTGATAGAGCCAGTGGCTCACCGGCTTCACATCTTTAGGGCATGCCCAAAGGAATGATAACTTTGAACTGTTCAGAACCAATCACTAAGATCCGAATATCGCTCTCCAACCTCAGATAAATTCTAAAGATCGTGGAGGAAGTCCTAAACTTTGTTGTGGTCTATCATGCATCGTGCCGTCCCAAAAACATCTAGACCAAGCCACATCAAGCCACTCTTTTCAGCTCCAGCCTCGTGAGCGGCAACCATCACGATAGCCTCAACATCATGACCCTACCTCTTCTGTGACTATATTTCTATCTTTTCTACACGTAAAACTCGTTTTTGGACTGCAAAGGGTACTCCTGTGCGGAAGTGTTGTGCCATTTCATCTCCACCCCCATTGCGCATATTCTTGACGCTGAATACACTTGATCATTCCCCACTTATCATGGCTACAATGAGTGCGGTAGCTGCGCAGCCTCTCAATCTAGTCATCCCAACATCTGCTCCAAAACCCATCCAACGTATCCCAGTTGCGAGAAAAGCAGTTCCGACCAGAAAGCCAGTTGGCCAAGGTCCAGCATCACCAACAACTCAAGTGCCGGCAACAAAGCCAGTCGCAACATCTCCACTATCAGCAGCCGTCAACAATGAGACGAAAACGAAATCTCTGGTATTAATCCAATCTGTTGCTCCGACGCAAAATGTCGTCCCAAGATCAGAATTCCCCTTTGGCAACCCGGCAACGCAAAATACGGACGAACTCCCTCCAGGATGGACATCTGCCTTTGATCCAGACGGGCGAATCTTCTACATGAACCACACCACAAGAACTAGTTCCTGGTCACGACCGGAGATCAAACCCAGCGTTTTACCTCCCGGGTGGGAAGAGCGCACGACTCCAGACGGGAAAGTGTATTATTTCAACTCGATAAACCAACTCACGACTTGGGAACGACCATCCGCATCACTTCCAGGGCCGGCTTATCTCCCAGAGATATCCCCGAAATCTATTCAACCCGTAGTATTAGAACGTCAATTATCCTCAGCCTCTTCAGATTCCACATTCGAACAACAGCCCATCTCCCCTCTCTCCCCAGGTATCGAATGGGAGACCCCCGAATACAGTTCCTGCTCCTCCAGACGACGGAGTAATTTCTCGCTCTCGTCGCTGAGTTCGGCGTCCTCGAAAACGATGTCGAGGATGAAACTTCCACCATCTGCATCGTCGAATGCGATGGTGAAGGGGACGGTTAAGGGGACGAAGAGCGCGGCGAAGTTGGGGTTGAAGGGGGCGAAGATCACAGGGAGGGCAATTAAGGATAATCGAAAGGTGATTGGGTTGACGTTGAAGGTGGCGAATTTGGTGTTGAAGAATACTACCGGGATTGATATGGGTGGGTTGGAGGGGATGCTCGAGGGGGGTGGTGGTGGGGTGGAGGATTTGGGTGGGTGTGAGGATTTTGAAGGTGGGGAGGATGGTGAAGGAGATGGTGAGGTTGAAGAGGAGGGGGATGAAGAGGTGGTGGTGGAGTTTGGTTCTGTTGATTATGTTGCCGAAGAGGTCACTTGCTTTGATGGAGCTGTTGTTGAGGATCCTGGCTGTCAAGATCTCCAGTCAAGCGAAGTCGTGACTGAAACGACCCAGTCTACGACGGTCACCGAAGAAACCTATACAGCTGAAGCGGTACAAATCGAATCAACTGACACGGGATGCGTTGCCGAAGACGTTGCAACTCAAGAGACTGTTACCGAGCAAGTTGTATTCGATGAGCAAACGACATTCCAGGAAACTGTCGTAATGGAGGAGTTGACCGTCGAACAGCAAGCAGCGTACTCTGGTGCGTTCAGTGGAGAAAGCATGTGGGTTCAGGAAGACATGGTTCAAGATACAATATTTCAGGAGACTTCCATCGAGCAGACTACCACGATCCAGGAAACGACCATCCAAGAGACGACAGTCGTGGAAACGGGAACATCCTGTAATGGCGCCCAAGAAGAAACGATAACAGTAGTGACGACAGAGGTTGATTGCGTTGAAGTCACTACGACGACTGAGACTATGACAGAGACAGTCGTGGTGGATTCTCCTCCAGTTCAACCACCTATTAACGAGCCTGTCGCTCCAGTCATCATGCCTCCCCCACCACCAGAACCGATGGAGCCATTTGTGTTTGCCCCTATCTTGGCAGGCCCGATGATGGTTGAACCTCCAGCAGAGTCGAATGGGGTGATATTCGCACCCACCTATGTTTAAGCTGTGTTCGATGGTGGAATGGTTACAGCTTTTCAACTGTTTTTGGGACAAGCGAGTATTTTCCTTTTCGTCTCTTAATGATGTATAATGACTTGGACATAGTTAGTGGATTTGGCAAAATGATGTTTGATCGGACCATACGAGTGAAGTGAATAATTTGACGGCCGTCTTGGCGTATCGCTTACAAGTCTTAATTAATGCTGCAACATGTTCGTTATGTTCTGCTTGTAGATCATATTTTACCCGCCAAAAACCGCCTGGCTGAGAGAACAGAGTCGATTGGTTTCTGAATGTATGAACGACCATAGCTTGCTGTCCTCCCTAAAACGACCCTATAATCAGCCACAACAGCTTCCTTGTCACTTCGGCGTTTTGCATTCATTCGTTCTTTAGGCATTTCGTCGCCGAAAAAGCCTAAGCATACTCTTCGCGGCTTTCCTTCCTCCTTCCCAAAGTGCAATCAAGATCGACGTAACACTAAGACCATTAACCAAGAAGATCAAAACACCACCAAGGACCAAACTAGACAGCTGATCCAGATCTAGAACTGAAACCACTGTAAGCGGTAGATGATTCAGCGCCTAGTGTTGATACACGAAATAGAAGAGCGCAAATTGAACAAGGATGATTGAAGTCCAAAGCGCGATGTGGAAGCACACGATAGGGAGAAAGAAAATGAAAGGCGTGGCGAGGGACATTTTAGGCTGTCCGAGATTGCTGTTGAAGACTAATGTGAGACCGATGAATGTATATGCGAAGTATAAAGAAATGGGTTTAGAGAGATCCTTCGGCTGCGAGAAAGGGATATCTGAGAGTCCCGTGATAGCTGGGGATAAGAGGCCGGAAGCGAATAGAAGTTTGCTGAGGCTGGTGGATTGAGGAGTGGTGGGAGGGTAGACTGGACTGAGAAGGAAGAGGACACCGGCTAGGATGTTGCGAGGTGGGATTCCTGCTATGATGATATCGAATGCTACGGCGGAGTAGACGAGGAATAAGGCCGAGACGCTGGCGAATGAAGCGGATATCCCTCGTCCTGACTTCTGCTTCCAGTTTCTAGTGCATATCATAGCGAGAAGAACGCAGACACCAGCACCTGTCTTAACGACAATCAAAGGAGTGGCGATACAGCCAAGGTTGGAGCTGGAGAGTGTGTCGCTAGCTGCGTTCTGGAGTCTGAGGATTGCGTCTCCGGCTGCTATACACGGGTATGCAAATGTCGCTACGAGATCAAGATCCAACGCAGCTGTAGATGTATATGTATCGTTGTAAGAGTTGCTGTCCCGCAGAAGTCGACTGAGGCAGCATGCTGCTGCTGTGAAGAGCCAGGCTGCCCAACTTCCCGGACCACAGAAGCCTGATACTTTGTCGATGCCGTATTTGGATACGTCGTCGTCGGTGAGAGAGCTGGGTGTTGCGAGACCGGCGATGATGATATAGAAGATTCCAAGGGTGTATAGGAATAAGAAGAAGGCGAATGCGGACATTTTGAATTGGTGTGGTGGTTGAAGAGCTTCTTGCCTGCTATACAGCCTGCCTTACAGCGACCTTGTTGATCTGATAACACGGCTCGTCGCAACAATCGAGGTCTTATGTAGCAATCATAGGAATTAATGAAATGATACTTAAACATTCTGCTGCTTGGGAGGTCTGTTGGTGAGATTGGGTCGAAATTCAATTTTCAGGCAGAGAAAGTTGAAAAGAGATCAAAAAATAGCTCAGCCTTGCACCATGCTTACCAGTATGGATTCTTCTCGCATGTTTGAGGACAAGCTGATGAATGGGAAACCAATGATTGATATGGGTTAAAGCGAGGGTGGATTAAAGTAATAAAAAACCCATAATTAATATGGAATAAAGAGAGGTAGGATTAAAGTCGAGAAACGACTTTCTAGATGGGAATGACAAACTAGGCACGGGGCATCAAAGGTATTTTATTATGTTGAGATGAGATTTAGACATAGGACAGTGGAATTCCTTGATCCACGACCAGACTATCTGCAAGCATAGTTTCTTGTCGCCTCGCTGCTCGAGTATTCAACCGAAGATACCTGGCGAAGGAATCATACACAGAGCCACAAGCATTCCAAACACCTCTAAAGAACCGAGAATTTTCGAGTACCAACTGCACGCCACTATTAACCACTATCAAAGCACCGCCAAGAAACAAGAAGGACAACTGATCAAGATCCATTATGGACGCCAAAGTGGTAGGAGGCGATGTAAAAGACCAGAAATAAACTGGGAAGACATATGACAGGAAGAAGATGAAAGTGAAAGTGACGAAGAACGCAACGTGGACAGTAAAGATAGTAGCGAATGCGTAGAGCGGGACACGCCAGTTCATTATGCGCTTGGAATACAGGAGGAAGAATATCAAGCAGAAGAACAGAGATGGGTAGACCACCATCATGCCCACACCGTTCATATCGCCCCCCGTGGCCAAGGAGCTAAGAAGAGGAATGTACGAGTCGGTTTCTAGCAGTTGAGATTTTGCCATCAGTGTAGCTAGCGCGGATGTGAGTGGAGGTTGGGTGACCGCCCGAGGGACGAGGAAAATGCTGAGTGCTGCATCGCGTGGCGTGAGGTCGATTAGGATACAATCAAATGCAACGTCCATAAGTAGAAGAACACAGGCTGAAAGAGAACTGAAGATAGCAGGCGCTTTATCCACCCCGTGTTCGCCCCATCTTCGAAGGCAAATGCTTGCAAGTAGAACGCCGAGCTCTGTTCCTATTTTGAGGACGACAAGAGATGCAGATAAACATCCTATTTCTATAGCAGATTCCTCGCTGTCAAAATCATGTCGGGTTCTTTGCAGGAGGTCGACACCGGCGATGATGGGATAGCTGTATACCCCGATTATATTGACATCCATGCCAGCGAAGGAGCGGCGAGCCGAGCTCTCTATCCGATCGACTGCTTTGGGCTTGCGGAAAAGTCGATCTATACAACAAGCTGAGGCAGTGAGGAGCCATGCTGCCCAGCTTCCTGGCCCGTAGTAGCCCGATACTCTGTCGATGCCGTAGAGAGTTATGGATTCCGAGGGTGGTATCTTGGAGCCCCGCAGGCCGGAACCGAGAACGTAGAAAATGCCGAGTGTGTAGAGAATGAATACAAATTTGAGAAGACCCCAGTCGTTGAATATATATTCTTTAAATTCCTCAATTTTCCTGCCTATTTGACTGTTTGATCGAAAGTGGAGGCCGGACGTCAAAGCCTTGCGTCGTGATGTTCGTCGTCCGGGTTGAGTGACCTGTGTTGGGTGGGGCCACGGGAACTGTGACAACGCCAAAAGAAAGGATCCCCTGACAGAGATGTTGATACTACTATACCGGGCAAAGTGACAACTAACTATGAAGGAGGTTCTTGGCGTGGGGAGTTATCCAGCAGTCGAAAAATCGAGGTTCCAGCTGAGAGCCCATCTGAAAATAGACGCTTGTGACAGCCTGGTCCAGCCATCCAATCAACAGCCAAGCACCAAGCCACGAAGTCAACTACGAAATCTCGCAGCTCCGGGGTTAAATAATGCGATAAATGTGCGAGGGCAGAATATAACTTGGCCAAAATCATATCATAATCTGGGGGTTGCGCGTCAATCCAGTCAAGACCAGGCACTGGCTGGTAGTTTGTGAAGTGAAGCTAGACAACGCTCTGATGAAGATGGACGATGGCGATACACTTATCGCCGGGTATCATCCCAAGAACTGCTTCAGTTGCTTTAGCAAATAAGAAGCTTCAACTGAAGCCTATCTCGCCCTCCCACTCTTCTCTCCTTCACATTACTGAATGATTTGGGAGAGATAAAAAGCAATGCAGCCAGACAAAAGCTGACACAAAGATAAACTTATCTCCCCATATCGCAATGACAGCAATCAACCGAGGGAACGTAATCTGTAAACATTCGTCATCGTAAGCAGCAGGTAGGGCAGCAAATTGCACACTCAGCATCCCTCCCAACGATCCGGGATGCGGATACAGCAAGATCTGCAGGGCAGAAACTTCACACCAACTCCATCTCACAGTCGGTACAGTGCTCTTGAACGACAAACCCCATTATTCATATAAGAATCCAATTGCATTATAAAAAAACAAAAAATAAATCTTCAATCGAAAATAATAAACAAACCAAAATACAATTGGAGGTTGAGAAGGAAAACAAAACAAAACAAAAACAAAACCCCACTAATCCCTCGGCGATGCGGCTGCGCTAAACGCTAGTGCCACTCCAAACCAAACGACCCAGCAAGCAAGCAAGCGACGTTCACCAAACGAACGACGTTGAAGCTCCTCCTCCATCACGACCAACAACCTACAACATCACCTCCGCCCGCCCAACCGCGAGGTATACAAAGCAATGCCACAAATCCAAGCATCTCGCGCCCTGCGCGCGGCAAAGTGCCTCTCCAACACCTCCACCGTCCTCAGCACATCGCGCATGGCCGCCCCAACAGCAAGCCGATCCTTCTCCAGCACGCAGGCAGTCAAGGCGGCAGACCACGCACACGAGGACCACTACGACCCGCCGACGGGATGGCTGTTTGGCGTTAAGCCGGGCGAGAAGGCGGAGAAGGAGGGGTGGGAGGGTCTCTGGGTGTATGGGTTCTTTGGGAGTTTGGCGTTGGGGGTTGTGGGGTATGCTTTTAAGCCTGATACTTCGTGAGTGTTTGTCTTTTCTTTTCGTTTTCTCCTCTTTGTGGGGTTGGGGATTGGAGAATGGGGAATGGGATGAGGGATTGATGGGTGACTGGGTGGGGGGAGAATGAGGGATGATGGAGTGGATGGGAATTGATGGGATGGAAGTAGGGTACGGGTCGGACAGAGAGAGGAGGATGAAGGGATGGATGGAGCAAACAGAGGAGAAGTGGTGATATCTTCGATGCAGGACTGCGGAGGAGTTCTAGAGAAGGATTGGATGGCGGATCAGGGCGGACGGAAATGGGGGTCAACCACCAAGTGGGCTGGTAGAGACATATGGGGACATGACGTTCATCTCTATCCCGTTACAGGACTCAGCAATCATCTACGGAACACAAGCTAACCACACCCACCATCTAGGATACAAACTTGGGCCCTAGAAGAAGCACGCCGCCGGTTAGAAGTCGAAGGGATCCTCAAGGAGCCAGAGAGCAAATCGTGATAGTCGATAGAGATGGATCGGATCATACACCTCTTATCTTGCGTACATGGAGGGAGAGGAGATTGTACATATGTCTTTTTTGACGCGCTTGCATGCATGGAAGGGGGAGGGGATGTTAGATGGATGGATGGGATGGCTTACGGGTCATTTGAGGAGGGCGAGGGAGGAGGGGAGGTTATAGAGTGATTTGGAGGTGGAGGGAATGCTAGTTTGTTTGTGTTTTTGCTCTTGTCAAATGATTTTTCTTTGCGTTCAGTGATCAGATGAGTTACTTGGTCGTTGAGAATTATGAATTGTGCTTTTGAGATGTTTTGATGTAGGTCAGGTCGGTATGAAGATGAGATGGTATAGGTGGAGTGAGTCAGAATGCGGATGCGGAACTAGCTGGCTGGATCAATATATGGAGGGAGGGACAAATGAGCTTGGCCATCTGGAAAGTTGTGATACTGGCACCTATCTGATGAGGGACATCTTGGATAGGATTACACATCATGAAAGTGACCCCAATATCCGCCAGAATGAGTACGTCTTACATACAACTTCACTCCCGGCCGCTGTATCACTTCACACCCTCGACCTCACACCATCAAAACCCAAACAGACTAGATAGGAATTCTAACAAAATAGCGCTCTCATGATTCTTTTGCCACCCTCTATCTAATCATCGTACAACTCCTCCCTCCCCTATTTAGGTACAACATAACTCCACTCGTGCTCCTCATCACCATACTGCCTAGCCTCAATCCAATCCTTCATGCGGAGAGCAATCTCACCTGCCTCCTCCTCAGGCCTCAACCCACAATCCACCAACTTCCCCCTCCAACTGATATTCCTCACGGGACTAACAATAGCCGCTGTGCCCGCTCCAAACGCCTCCAGTAATCGCCCCTCATTAGCAGCCTCGGCCAATTCAGGCATCGTGTATTTCCTCTCTGTGATAATCCATCCTTCAGGTGCTAGCTTCTCCCTCGCGAGACTCAATACCGAATCTCTCGTCACGCCCTCGAGGATTGTTCCATCAAGCGGTGCAGTGAGCAATTCCTTCTGCCCCGTCTCCTTATTCTTGATAGCGACGAACATATTCATCGTCCCAACCTCAGTGACATATTCCTCTTCGCCGAACAGCCAGAGATTCTGGTGGAAACCACGCTTTGCAGCTTCGAGTTGAGGGAGGATGCAAGGCGCGTAGTTTGCGCCGAGTTTCTTGTCGCCCACTCCACCGGGCCAGGCACGCACGGCGTAATCTGTAGCTTCCAACGACACGGCCTTGAAGCCTGTCGGGTAGTATGGACCAACTGGCGAGGCGATCACGAATAGCAGTGCGCTTCCTGGGGGACCAACACCGAGGGTTCTTTGGGTACCGATCATAGTCGGGCGGAGATAGAGCGAATATCCTCTCGCATCTGGGATGAATCTCTCCTCCAGCTGCGCGAACTTCGAGATGAGGTTTATCATGGCGGAGGAGTCGAAGGTGGGGAGGGCGATGCGGGCGGAGGATTTGTTCATTCGTGCCATGTTTTGCGTGGGGCGGAAGAGGCGCACCTGGCCCTTGGAGTCTTTGTAGGCTTTCATGCCTTCGAAACATTCGAATGCGTAGTGGAAGACGCAGGAGGCCGGGTCGAGGGAGAGGTTTTGGTAGGGTGTTATGCGAGGGGGGAGCCAGCCGTCTGCGGCGGTCCATTCGACGGAGAGCATGTGGTCTGGGAGAGATGGACGTTAGCTGTGTACTTGCACGTATATAGATATATGTGTATATACACATGGATTATGAGCATTGAAAGAGGAGGTTGAACAGGCAGTGAAAGTAGAAATGGAGAGGGGAGGATAAGGGCAAAGATAGGAACAAAGAGTAGCGGACCGGTGAAAGTTCGTCCAAAGACCAGTTCATTTGGCGGAACCAATTGTTTGGGAGTTGTGGTCTTCGTAATGGACAGTTTAGAGGGATCGATATCCTGGGCCTTGAGATCTGACGCTGCATTGGCTTGGATGCTGTATAGTCGCGATTGTTGTTGTTGATATGTTGCTGCAGCTATCAGCCTCGAGGGTTGGGACTGGAAGAGCGATGCTCTCGGGCGCAATTGACGGAGCATGGTGAAGAATTGGGATTTGAGGATTGGAGAAGGAAGTTGGTATCATATACTCCAGCCCAGGCCAACCCTCTTTATAGGACAATTGCGTGGGGTTGACGGTTGGGTTGAGTCAGAGTCAAGTGTGAGTGCGTGTAGAGAAGTATAGAAATATAAATAAACTCGCCCTCCTAGAATCGGAGCTGTTTGTCCTGACTGCCAAGCCTTTCGGCCGCTGCTTGCCGACCCAATCCGCGCGCCCTTCAAGTCAGCAGCCAGAGCCTCGTCTGAAAGGCCACCAACCAACCAACCAACCACTCTCCTGCCAGTCAACACCACCAAGCTGACGAGGCTCGAGAACTTTATTGGCTTGGAGAACCACCCAATCGTTGCCTTGCAAGTATATCTTCAATTTCACGACCCTTTGTCCTATTGCACCTTCATCCCCTTCCCTCCAATTGATTGCTTCTACGGCCGGCCTGCAGTTGTTGCCTACACTTCCACTTCCACTCCTTTGTCAACTTTCAATGCGACCATAGTCTCCTCTACGGCTGCGTATCGCATCGCATCGCATAGCTCTCAGGAGCTCCTGTCAACATGTTCAGCTCGGCCCTGAAATCCTTCTCCTCGAACATCAACTCGAATTACTCGATAGCATCAACGCCCAGCTCGACATCTGGTCCCTGGAAGATCTACGATGCGAAGAAGAAGTCTACGGGCAAGGCTGTCTCGGTCTTTGTCTTCGATCGCAAGTCTCTAGATTCGCATGCTGGGTCGCTTGGGAGGTCGAGTGCTTCATCGTTGAAGAGGGCTACTGAGGAAGTAGTAGAGAGGTTGAAGAAAGAGGCTTCGTCGCTGGCGAGGCTACGGCATCCGAATATCTTGGAATTGGTTGAGCCCGTGGAAGATACGAGGAATGGCGGACTACAGTTCGCGACAGAGACAGTGACTGCTTCATTATCGGGGCTATTGCTGGAGAAGGATGAGCAAGAGAGGGCTGGAGGTGTGGGAGGTCGATCGAGCCGATTCGTTACAGAGGATGCAGAAGGAGGTAGACGGAGGAGGGAATTGGAGATTGACGAATTGGAAATACAAAAGGGGTTGGAACAGATCAGTAAGGCGTTGGAGTTTTTACATGACAATGCCGGTCTTGTCCATGGGAACTTGACACCAGATGCGGTGTTTGTGAATGCAAAGGTGGGAATGCCCTCAATCGTCAATGGACAATCGCTGATGAACTACAGTCCGATTGGAAAATCAGTGGATTGAGTTTCTCAAGCCCTCCAGATGGCTCAACGAAAGCCAGCTCCGTGATACCCATAAACCTTTCCGAAACACTGAACCTCGATCCTCGACTACCTCGCTCTGTGCAAATGAACCTCGACTATACCTCCCCTGACTTCGTGCTGGATTCGAACCTGAACATTGCTGCGGATATGTTTTCTCTTGGCCTGTTAATAATTGCTCTGTACAACTCACCACATACTTCACCACTACAAACCAACGCGAGTGTCTCGACATACAAGAGACTGTTTGCATCTTCTTCGTCCATACCTTCAGCTAGCAATGGCTTCCTCTCATCACGGCCGATTCCCAAGGATCTCACATCTTCCGTCCTCCCGCGGTTGATAACAAGAAGACCAGCTCAGCGAATGACTGCCAAAGAGTTTCAGCAAAGTGCATATTTCGACAACATTCTGATCTCAACAATTCGATTTCTGGATTCTTTACCAGCAAAGACTCCAAATGAGAAAGCACAATTCATGCGTGGGCTCTCCAGGGTGTTGCCCTCGTTCCCGAAATCAGTACTTGAAAAGAAAGTCCTTCCCGCTCTGCTCGAGGAGATGAAAGACAGGGAGTTGTTGTCTCTGATATTGAAGAACGTCTTTACTATTGTAGAGTTGCTACCCTCTGGGCGGAGGGCGTTTACGGAGAAGATCATACCAAGATTGAACGAGATTTTTATCCCGGTCGGCAATAGTAAAACGCCCACGCCCCCCGAACGAGATCCCGCAAAGGAGGCTGGATTGATGGTTTTGTTGGAGCATATCAGAGCTATCGCTACCAACTGTTCGGGCAAGGAATTCAAAGACAGTAAGTTTAACATGAATTCGTTGTCCGGACACCACTGACATGAACAGATATCCTCCCCATCATTCACCTCGCGATAGAATCCCCCACCCACACTATCGTGGATTCTGCGTTACGTAGTCTACCGATCGTCTTGCCAGTATTGGATTTCTCAACTATCAAGAACGAATTATTTCCTGTCATCGCTTCAGTGTTCACCAAAACCAGCAGCTTGGGAATTAAAGTACGAGGTTTGGAGGCATTTGTAATCCTTTGTGGAGGCTCAAATGACCCTGCATCAAGCAATGATGGTCTTGATGGCATCAATAATTCCAATGCCAGTAAGAAAAGCTCCTCTACCGCTCTTGATAAGTATACCATGCAAGAGAAAATTGTACCTCTGATCAAGGGCATCAAAACAAAAGAGCCGGCTGTTGGCATTGCAGCACTCAACGTCTTGCGTCAAGTTGGTGGTGTGGCAGACGCAGACTTCGTCGCCATGGATATCCTACCAGTCCTCTGGAGCATGAGTTTAGGTCCATTGCTAGATCTCAAGCAATTCCAACAATTCATGGATTTAATCAAGAGTTTATCATCGAGGGTCGAGGCTGAGCAGACGAAGAAGCTTCAAGAGCTTTCTGGAGCAAACGGAACCCAAGCAAAGGGTAATGATGACTTCATGTCATTCAATGCCACCAACGCTTTCAGTAGCAACGGTGTATCCGACGATCCAGAAATCGATTTCGAGCGTCTCGTGAAAGGGAATGCTGGTCCCACATCACCATCGAATCCTCTAGATGGCGGATGGGATTCTGGACCTGCACAAGCTCAAACGCCTAGAAATGTCTCTAATACATCGGCCACGCCATCTTTTGCCTGGTCGACTCCAAGTTCAGCGACAACAGCAATGTCAGGAAATTCAATGACGCTCCCAATGCGACCACAACAACAGCCTGCTTCGAGAACAATCACGCCTGATCTCTCTCGCTTCGATACGCTCAGCCCGACGACAACGCAGTATTCTCAACCTCTTCAACCACAGAATAGTTTCAGCACACCAATGCAGCCGCAACAAAACAATACCTACTCCACCCCTCTCCAACCACAAACCCCCTCGACATTCCAAGCACCTCAACAACAAACATCCGTCAATTGGGGTGCAGCAGCCCCAAATCCGTGGGCAAGCACCAACACTACACCGATGTCTAACCTCTCAAACTCAAGTTCACTGAACCACATGTCAATGAACCAGCAACGACCGACTACTACAAACCCCATGAACGCCTTCTCCCTGCCTCCGCCTGGCCAACAACGACCACAGGTGGCAGCATCGAATTCTTTCTCTTTACCTCCACCGCCGGGTGCGAATTCGTTTAAACCTCCGCCTCAGGCACAGAGTAATGCTTTCGGTACCCCGCAGCAGCAGGGCATGGGTTTCGGAGCACCGCAAGGGACTCAGCAAGGACAGAAGAAATCAGGGTTGGATGCTTGGGAGAGTTTGCTGTGAGCTAGCTTTGAGTTTGTGGTTGTCACTATGGAATTGACCTGGGTTTTATTTCGGACATGGAGTTTGGATTATGTAAAAGGATGGCTGCTATAGAATGACAGGCGGGTGGTATGAGGGGAAAGGAGCGCATTTGGAGATTGCGGGGAGCGAACCAAGGGCAGCGAGAAATACCTACTTGTGATTATGCATATAGAAATTCACGACGTTGATGATGACTACATCGATGCTGATTTCCCTCGGGACTGTCTCTATTTCTTACTTTTCTTTTTGAGGATGCACAATACAGGAAAAAACACTCGTACCAAGACACCCAAAGACTCGTAAGGCCGATAAAATTAAGCCCAAAATAGTCTAGTCAGGGGGCATCGCGAGGATGAGTCAACATCCGCAGACTTCTATATCAAACATTTTCACGACTCTTTCAAAAAAAAAAAAAAAAAGTTTGCTTCTTTCTTCTCATCCTGTCTAGCCTCTTCGTAATTTCGTCCTCACCGTGAAGATGTCCAAACTCGTCCTCGTAACAGGCTCCTCAGGCCATCTCGGCAGCGCACTAATGTACGCCCTCCCCTCTCTCGGCTACGAACCGATCGGACTGGACATCCTCCCCTCACCAACAACAACAATAGTCGGATCCATCACATCCGCCTCTCTCCTCACGTCAATCTTCACAGAGTACAAATTCCACTCCATCATCCACACAGCCACACTGCATAAACCGCACGTGGGCACGCACAGCAAAAGCGATTTCATCTCGGTGAACATCACGGGGACTACACTCTTACTCGAGCACGCCGCCACAGCTAACGTCACATCGTTCATCTTCACGAGCAGCACCACGACGTTCGGGCGCGCGTTAGCTCCCGCTAAGGGTGAGCCCGCGGCGTGGATTGATGAGAACGTTGTGCCTGAGCCGAAGAATATCTATGGCGTGACGAAGGTGTGTGCGGAGGATGTGTGCGAGCTTGTGCATCGGCAGACGGGGATGGCGGTGATTGTGTTGCGGACGTCGAGGTTCTTCCCCGAGGAGGACGATATGGTTGAGCGGAGGGAGGGGTGGGACGAGGGGAATCTGAAGGTTAATGAGTTGGTTTATAGGAGGGTTGATGTAGCTGATATTGTTGGGGCGTGTGTTTGTGCGATGGAGAGGGCGGGGGAGGGGAGTGTTGTGTGGGGGAAGTATGTAGTTAGTGCGCCGTCGCCGTTTGAGGATTGTGAGGAGACGAGGAGGTTGTTGGATGAGGATGCGGAGGAGGCGTTGAGGAGGGTTGTTCCTGGGTTTGAGGAGGTTTATGGGAGGGTTGGGTGGAGGTTTTTGGATAGGGTGGATAGGGTTTATGATTCTTCTAAGGCGGTGAGGGAGTTAGGCTGGAAGCCGGTTTATACGTTTCAGAGGGCTGTGGAGATGGTGGGGAGGGGTGAGGAGTGGAGGAGTGAGTTGATGATTAAGGTTGGGAAGAGGGGGTATCATGCTGTGCCGACGGGGGTATATACAACTGCTGTTGAGGGTGGTGCTTCGGCTTGATGAAGGGGTAGCTTGAATAGTCTTGATGACGGTATAGATGATCAAGAAGTTGGAGCGAGTCAATATTTCATATAATAGAGCCGTATCATGCCTGGGATGCTCAAAGGTATATACGCGACACTCTCGGTTGGGATGTAAACACGTCATTAGAGAAGAATTGATTATTATCGTACCCAACCATTCGCTCAACCGAGTCAACCTTCAAATACCTCTTCATTTCTATATACTTAACAGCCAACTAAACTCCACTTCTCTAACATTCCCTTTCCATGTAACCCACTAACCCACATCGGCCACTCTAATCTCACCCTCGCCTCCTCACCAACAGCATTCCAAATTCCAGGGATCCAACTACTCATCCTGATGCCATAGAAGGAGACAGTATATTGTTTCCTCTCACGACAAGAGATAGGTCGCATAACGAGATGTAGAGCGACTAGGAAAGCGAGGAGGAGTTGGTTGGTTTGAATGATTGGTGAGAGAAGAGAAGTTATGGATGAAGATGAGAGGGTCGAGAGGAAGGTATCGAGAGAGACGTATGCGTCGTAGCCTATTCCATTCCAATATTAATCAAGAAATCAAAAAATAATTCAAGGAGTGAAAATAAGGAGGGGTACAACATACAAGCAACAGAACTCCCTCCCAGTTTCCCAAACGCTTCTCTCAACACGTTGAATAAATCTTTCTGATAACTCTCTTGACACAGGTTTCCAAGCGGTTCTAAAGCGTCTAATGCTTTATCGACGAAATCTTTACTGAAAGCAGGCGCGTCTCTCAACCGCCCTTTCATACTCGCCACCCTCGTCCCCTCATCATCACCCGCCAACAAACTGCGGATCTTCTGGTCCCGGACCCAGCGCGTAGTGGTGTGAACGCTGCGGGTTAGGATGAGCGAGGCGGGGAGGCCGTCGTCCATGTACCAGCTCTGCATGAGGAGGGCGTAGCAGGTTGCTAGTGCAGCGTCGCCGTCGGCGGTGGATGTTAGAGGGTTGGAGAGGGCGGCGTTGAGACCGGAGATGGCGTGCAGACGGTGGGATTGGGCGATGCTTGTTAAGTGGGAGGGGGTGAGTTTCCCAAGGTGCGAGGCGGAGAGCGCCATCATGGCGTGCATTAGGTATTCGCACTGGGGGATTGTTAGTGAGTGACAGAGATCTCTTCCTATCATTTCGCTTGTTGTGGTATATGATCAAGGGGAGGGGAGGAAAGCAAATAAAGGGGGCGAAGAGAAGCAGACAGGGGGGAAATAGGGTAGAAAACGAATCAAAAACGAATCAGAAGTCATGAAGTAAAAGTAAAATCCAATGCCGAAAGATCAAAACTCACCTGATGCCCAATAGGAACCACATACTCCAACCACACATTATCCGCCCTGACAGGAAGATGCGGCCAAGCCGCAACCAAAAAGTGGTGAAAGAGCCTGACGTCCGTCAAGCTGAAGACATTGGCAATCTGTAGCGAGGAGAAGGGCTGTAGGAGGGGTGCGCTGCGTGTTACTATTGAGGCTGAGTCTGGGATGTATCTGCACCTAAGGGAGAGCCGGATGCAGTTTGAGCAGGAGGGTCGGGTTTCTTGACACTGTGGTGGGGGTGAGTATGTCTTTCTTATATGATAGTCTTATTGGGTTTGGTGGCGGGGATAGAGTGGTGTGGTATGACAGGATGAGGTTGAGTTGGATGATGAAGATGAGGATGAGTGTAGAACGTGAGGATGGAAGTTGAAAGGGGGGTGGACTGAGCGAGATGACTGGACAGTAAAAAGAAACATACCTTTATCTTCCGGCGTTTACACTCATAACATCCCCTTCTAGATTTCTTGTGACCCTTCCTAGGCGGTCTATCCCTTTGAGAACATCCCGTGGATTGGTTCCCATATCCCACATCTGCGAGGGGGAATAATTCCAGGGCTTCTTGGTAGACCATATTGTCGACTGATGGATTGGGTTAGATAAGTGAGACTGCCCCGGCAAGAGTTTCTGAGTGGAATTGCCAGTTGTGTCAAGTGAAGACTTCGATAATAGGATGTTCGTTCGTTGACGTCGAACCGGGCCGACTTTGGAGGGGGATCTGGAGAAATGGAGTCTGGGGTAGGGGGTATTTCTCCACCACTTCGAAGTTGCAACCCAGTGCGATTATAAGCCCAGTGTTCTGTACTGTACCTCGAAAAGGCCTCTCGTTTTAAACCCGATCAACACGGAGAACGAAAAATAGTCAGTCTCAAATAACTTTTTATCTGTCATCATATGAAGAAGAAAAAAAAACCAAGCCAGCCAAGTGAGAGTTTCCTTTCCTTCAAGTTCGTAAATGCTGACTCAAAAAAAGAGATACTGCCTTGGCGGGTTATTTCTTTACCAGTCAGTCAGCCAACCTGGAAATCCCCGCCCCCGCCAAGCTCGGGTCCAACCCGACGACAAAAATTCATCCAATTGGTCAATGTTGCCTTGCCCCTTTTTACGTCAAGCGAGATGTCGGCTTACTTTCCTCTCCATTTCCGCTTTCCCTTCCCTTTCGCGACAGCGGCGATGCTGATTCCTTCGCTTCACTATCCTAACTTCGGATGTTTTTTTGTGTCGGGCGTCAGCAGCGATGTGATGGATAGCCCGGTGGAGAAATTATGGTTTGGGGGATTTCTCCGCTCTGGGGGGTGTTTAGTACCCAGGTATGTGTATCTGTGTGCGTATGTGCGTGTGATTGAGTGTGAGTGCGAGTCAATCCCCAGGCTGGGAGAGGTGCTCGGGTGCAATGCGGTCGCGACCAACCCGAGGAGATTAAGCTCGCGGGTGGGTGTCATTATACAGTACTTACGGGATACCTTCTTCTGGTACGATATGCTATGACTTCTTACCAATGAAGTGAGTGGGTGGGTGCTTAGAAATTAATACGGTTTTGTCTGTTTTGGTATGAAGGGGGAGGCAGCTGATCTGTTGCTGATCTGTGGTGGGGAGGGACGGGAGGTATATATGTCCATTGCATGGCTGCGAGATGAGCTGGAAGTCTAGAAATCGCACCTCAACCAGAAATTGAATTCCTCACCTATCTCGATTATCTTTTTTCCATCTCGTACATTCAGAGAATCATCTTTCTCCTCGTCTAGCTTGTACTTACAGAGCTCCCATCCATACATCGCCGTAAAAGATGTGTATCAAAATGCCAACCAACCGTCACCTCTCCCTCCTCACCCAAGCCAAGCCAAGCTCTCACAGCAAGAGTTCATCTGTCCAAATCAACGAGAAGCAAGATCTTGAATCTCCCACCCAACGACCATACGCATCGAAGTTCGACAAAGCGATACGTGTGTGCATCTCGCATTTCTCTGAGAAAGCAGTGAAAAAGGCTTTGAAGGAAGTGACTTCGCAAGGTACCTTACCTCCTTCCAGCCGTTCAGTGATAATCCTTTGGTTAGGTGTACAGTAGTATACCGATTACTGACGCTTCGGCAGAAGAAACACCCCCCTCAACACCCGCGACACAAATTCTGCTCGCTCAAGGACTATCCTCATTTATGGTGAAGAGCATACAGAAGATTCCGCTGGAATATAAACCGAGCTATCTCGAAGCCACGGCGTCAACCCATAGCGAGTTGGGGAATAGTATCTACAACTCCTCGTCTGTGGCGAGACGGTCTGTGGATTTGTACGGGTTGAGAGTATTCAAGGCGTGTGCTGTCGTGCATGGGATGGTGAGGGGTTTGGATGGTGGTGTTGAGGGGAGGGTTGAAGAGGGTGTGAGAGAGGAGTTGGAGTGGTGGTTTGAGGTTTTGAGACATGATTTGGAAGTGGGTGGTGGTGAGAGAGGTAAGTGGATATTCTTAACCTTCGTGACACAGCCGTAAAGATGAAAGCAAGAGAGATGTGTACTGATGATGAGATAGGGTATGGGAGTCTTCTGGCGTCCTATATTACGTACCTGAAAGCTCTCCTCGCATCTCTCGCTACGGCAGCTGGGTCAGCGGAAGCGTGTGCCGTTCTCTCAGCACATCAGGACTTCTCGCTCTCGAACCATACTTTTCGGGAAGCTCTTCTTGCTTCTATCAAGTCGTGTTCGGTATCATCGACGGGTGTTAAGATCGCGGCTTTGAGACTTGTCGTATTGGATGCGATGGAGTTCCCCGTGGTGCATGCGAAGTTGCTTGGGTTGATGAAGAGGGAGGGTGCGAGTGAGGGGGTGGTGGAAGAGAGGGAACGGGTGTTTGAGATGAGGAGGGAGGAGGTTGTTGGGTTTTTGAAGAGGTGTGAGGGTTTGGGTTTGGATCTTGATACGGACTTGAAGCGGGAGGACAGGATTGTGGATATTGAGAAGCTGGAAGCGAAAGTTGGGAAGTTGAGGGTTTGATTCGGTTTTTATTATCAAGTCGGCATTGGAGATTTCGAACCCTCTTATTTATCTGGATAGTTCAAGGGATGGGTCGAGTTGAGGTTCATCGGGGTGATGTTGTTTTGCTTTGTTCTCTTGTCGGTAGTGAAGAAAGAGTATGGCGTCGGTTGGGGTTCTTTGAATGTTGGCTTCCTCGCCTGTTATCGCCTCTTGGTTCTTGGGTGGGAAAGCAAATGGAGTAGTTAATATCTCGATTAGTACTTAATGGTAGTCTTTTTCCCTTCCAATTCTGATGCGGACTTAAGATGATACTGACCTACCGTATCAAGCTTATGCTCAGTCATTCGTACCTGGAAGACTGGACCAGTCATGCCCATCAATTCCGTCAAGGGACTGTAAATTCTAGTCCTGTAGTGTCTCACTTGCCCATTTCTTTGCCCTGATCTTGTTCGATTTACTATCATATTTCCTTTGTCGGGTAGTAGTGTTCGTGATGGCGTTGATGGTGTTGATGTTGACGTTGACCGTGTTTTGAAGCCATCTCGCCTCTCTCTTACCCAACCTAGCCAGCCAGGGGCAGGCCCTCACCTCCAATCATAATGCCCCATTCCCCTTTCACTTGCGGCTCTTCCGACCCCGGCCCGAAAAGCACGTGCACGCTGATCCCTCCTCGGTTAGCTCAGCAGCCTAAGTGGGTCCCCTCTGGTATTGTGAACAGGGATGTGAGTCGACGCGATCGCGACACAAATTATTCTCCAGATCGCCTCTCTGTCGTCGCCCTTCTTCCCTTTCTTCTTCTTCTTCCTTCAACAACATCTCGACACAACACAACACCACGAATTGATACACTTCCAGTGCCTCGAGCTGCCTCGCGCATCGATCTATCTGTCTGACTGTCTGACTGTCTGTTCCATACATTGGATCCCATCAACTTCTTGTCTCGATACTTCTGTTGATCGGGCGATCGATCAGGTACCTGTCCCACGCTCCATCAACCCATCTCCACCCCCATTCCCATCAACACCTCCCATTCCATTTGATCCGCCACGCGCGAGAATCATCACCATGCCTCCAAAGAAGGCCACCGACGCCGCTGCAAAGCCTGAAAAGGCAGCAAAGGAGGCCCGAAACACAATGCTAGCTCCGAAGACAAAGGCCGCGCCCAAGTCTGCTGCCGCTGCCGCTGTATCTGCAAAGCCAGCTCGAGCTGCAAGCAAGAGCAGTGCCTCCGTCGTCTCGACTACAATCACAAAAACAACAACAACCGTCAAGGCGACAAAGCGAAAGGCATCCGAGGTCGAGGACCAGACTCCCGCGCCCAAGGCCAAGAAGGCCAAAGTCACTCCTCCCGTCGAACCCGAGGCTACGAAAAAGGCTGCTCCTAAGAAAGCTCCAGCTACAAAGGCCAAGATGACAAAAGCTCCAGTCGCGAAGGCTTCATCGAAGGTCTCCTCCGTCAAGAGTTCGGCTTCAAAGGCCAAGGCTCCCGCAAAGACTACCAAAGCCGCTGCTCCCGAGAAGGCTACAGTGAAGAAAAGAGAACCAAAGGCAGAAGAGAGTGGAGATGAACCTCCTGCGAAGAAGACAAAAACCACAAAGGCTGCTCCCAAGGCTGCCGTGAAGGTGAGCTCACTTTTGCGCGTCGACGAATTTTTACTGATCGATCCACAGAAGGCCGCACCAAAGCCCAAGGCTCCTGCGAAGAAGGCTGCTCCAAAGGAAGCTGCAGCCAAAAAGGCCGAACAAACCGATGATGAAGATGCCGTAAGTTCCCCCGCCTCATCTGCTATACAATTACTAATCGATACAGAAACCCGCACCCAAGGCCAAAGCTGCTCCAAAGCCAAAGAAAGTCGCTGCCCCAAAGCCCCCCAAGCCTGTCAAAGCTCTCCCCATCATCAACACCGTCCCCACAACAATTCTCGATGTCTTTGTCTTTGGCGAAGGTGGTTCTGGTGAACTTGGACTCGGCGCGAGAAAGGGTGCAGATGGCAAGAAGGTCATTGATGTTACCCGTCCTCGTCTCAATCCACTCCTATCTGCGAAGGATGTTGGTGTCGTGCACATGTCCGTTGGTGGAATGCACAGCGTTGCTCTCACACGCGACAACAAGATCTTGACTTGGGGTGTCAATGATCAGGGTGCTCTAGGTCGTCCTACTCCCAACGAAGGCAAGATGGTTGATCTGCCAGTTGGAGGAAATGACGACTCCGATTCCGACTCCGATTCTGATGACGATGATTCTGGATTGAACCCATCCGAGGCTGAACCAAGACAAGTCGACCCTTCTCACTTCCCCGAAGGTACAGTCTTTGTCTCTGTTCATGCAGGTGATTCTACCACATTTGCTCTCACCAACACCGGTTTGGTTTATGGCTGGGGCACCTTCCGAGTAAGTTCAACTCCCTCTTCATTCGCTTCATCTGCTAACAATCGCAGGGAAATGACGGTATCATTGGTTTCCGCGATGGTGTCCACACTCAAGCCACCCCTATCCTCGTCCCCGAACTCAAGGAGATCACACATATTGCCGTTGGCACCAACCACGTTCTAGCTCTTAACAAGAAGGGCAAGGTTTTCACATGGGGTGCTGGTGAGCAGAGTCAATTGGCTCGTCGCGTCGTTTCACGTACTGCTGTAGGCGCTCTTATTCCACGAGAGTTTGGCCTTCAACGCAAGAAGATTGTCCACATCGGTTGTGGTGATTACCACAGTTTCGCAGTTGATGCCAAGGGAGCTGTTTACTCATGGGGATTGAACTCATTCGGCCAGACGGGCGTGCCAAAGGATGAGGAGACTGTTGAGAACGCCATCGCTACACCAACCTTGGTCAAGTCTCTTACTGAGTATGATATCAAGCAAATCGCAGGCGGAGCTCATCACACTCTGGCTTGCACTACCACTGGTCAAGTTTTGGTCTGGGGACGTATCGATGGTGACCAAGGTGGTGTGGAAATTGAGGATATGCCCAAGGAACACTTGTACTTGGATGAGCATGGCAAGCCCAGATTCTTGGTCAAGCCAAACGTCGTCCCTGACATTGAGGGTGTCTACGTTGCTACTGGTCCTGATACCTGCTTGGCCATTGACAAGGAGGGCAAGGCTTACACTTGGGGATTCAGCAGCAACTACCAGACTGGCCAGGGAACTGCGACTGATGTCACAGAGGCCACATGGGTTGACAACACTGCTGTTCGGGGAAAGAAGATTGTTTGCGGTGGTATTGGTGGACAGTTTGGTGTTTTGGGCGGTATTCATGAGCCTGCGGTTGAAGGCAACTAGATGGGGATTGGGTGGATAATTTGGTATTCTGGGTGGTATTCATGGGCCTGCGGATGAAGGCATTTGGGTGGGTGAGGAGGACATGGTGTTGGATTAGTCGCGCCTCCATTTTTCTTGTTTGCTTGGTTCCTTTCTATCTTGCCTTTTTTTCTTCTCTTTCGGTCATAAATGCATGGAAATACCTGGCGTTGGGCGGCGTTGGGTGGTGTTTCCTTTTCGTTGTCCGTCTCTCTCACGCTAAGGACATTTGCATTGCATGGTGCGGCATTCAATTCAAAAAACTAGGAATAGAGTAATGCAATAATTTATACAATCCTTGAGTTCCAAATGTGCTGTGTTGTGTTCAAACTTCCGTCTTTTCAGTCCGGCTTTCACTCGCGATCTCCTGTACTTGCTCCTCTGCTCCTGTACGCGGTCGCTTACAAACTCGGCTTCGGCTTGACTTTCAGCCGAACTTTGGAAGGCTGTATGCCACGTGACTGACAACATTCCAGCGATCTGGCTTGGAATTGCATACTCCACCGCTGTACTTCCCTAAGAGCCAACAGCACTCTTCTGATAGTTACCGTACCACCGACTGGTGTTTATTTATCATAATCATCCGATACTTCGAAGTGGGGCTGAACTACATAACGACATTTCTTGTGCTACTTTCAGGTGTCGATCTGTAGCACTTGATAAAGTACTTGTCGTCTAACAGCTCATGGACCATGTTATCTCGTCTTCTCGACAAAGCACTTGTGAAGCTCGATGTTAAGGATTCGGAAAAGCAAACAGCTGCTAAAGCCGCTGTTCTGCTGTACCCAACCATCGCATTCCCACCACCGCCTCAGGGCACCGGGTCGATGTGTACAAGATGTCTAACTCTTCTATCACACTTCGTATATCTATTCGGTGATGGTAACGACTACCAGCCACTTGTGATCACCCACTCCTCGGCGATTCGAGATCTGTCACATGCCGTTCAGATGGACCACGCCGTCGCTCGAAAGAATACAACTGAATGCTTGATTTGTATCAAGGTGTTTATATTGTTCAAAGCGATGCAGGCCCACGTCTCTTTCGAGGATGCTTGGCGGAACTCGCCTTCTACGGACTGGAGTCTGACGTGGGAAGTGTCCGTCCCGAACTATGAGGCCAATCAGGATCGTTTGCATGTGAAATTTTCTGTCACACATAAAGGGGGATATGGATGGGGAATTGGTTTGTATCGACGTTAAATGATCGAAATCAAGATCTGATCTCAAGGCAGGCGGTTTCACGGTGCACCCTGATCGAAATCTTTTCCCACCAAAACCAGGACAGGCACATGATCCCGACATCGATATACCTCTATATGGCGGATTGGACGGCGAAAAAGCTCCCGATTTTGGGAAGGGACTTCTCGAATTTTCTTCGACACTTAGTACGGGGACTCTCTCTTTCGTGAAAAGTTGGGCAAAGACATGTGTCGAAAGTCACACCAAATGTGGCAAGATATTCGATGATGAAGGAGGAGGTCAACCAGATCCATGGTTTCCGGACCGTCTTATACAAGTCAGGCGTAAGGTAAGTGGAGCACTTACTGCTCGACTTGTGCTGAAATCCAATCCTGCTCACTTTCCTACCCCTATCTCGGGACAGCTTCCCTTCCTGTCCTTTTCTCATTGCTGGGGACCTCCACCAGATCCTTTGGCACCGTTAGGCGGTCGAGCAGGCAGTGTTCTCACAAAAGACACTCTCCCTAAGTGGACAGATACTCTCCCAGTCAATGATCTCCCATTGGCATTCCGCCATGCAATCACCATTTGCGCTTGGCTCGACCTCGAATACATCTGGATCGACAGTCTCTGCATCATGCAAGACAGCAAGGAGGACTGGGAGACGCAAAGTGCGGTCATGGGAGACATATACAGATTTGCTTTCATCAACATCGCCGCTCTCGCGTCGACATCTGATTACAACGGTTTTATCTTCTCCCGTGACACTCGAATTGTGTTCGGATTCCGGTGCTCCCTTGCACGCGTACTGGCTCGAAATGAGGTTGAGTGGAACCAACAGAGGAAACAATGCATCTTGTTGAAGGGCCAGGTACGTCTACTCTGGGACTTTCAGAAAGACATCCAGGGTAGTACTGCCTCGAACACTCCACTTTTCACTCGTGCCTGGGTCTATCAAGAGCGTAGTCTCGCACCACGTACTCTCGCATTCGCAAATGCTGCAGTATACTGTAAGTATTAGGAGTGTGTTTTTGCTATTCCCGGATACCCCATTTCCCCCCCGTAACATACAAGTTGGGTAATGACTGATTCCCCCGCTTAGGGACGTGTGACGAGCATAGTTTGTGCGAGCGACCCGGATGGGGAGGATTAAGCCCCGAAGGCTTACGAAGAACTTTGCACAGGATCTCTGACACAATGTACGCCATGAACCAAGGCGGTGCAACCGAGGCGCAGGCACGAAGCTTGATCGAAACATTCGATTACTGCTGGAAATCAACAGTCACGAACTATACGGAATGTAAAATCACCAAGCACTCGGACAAACTCATCGCAATATCCTCGGTAGCCAGACAGCTGGCAAGCACGCAGATTATGCAGACGGCAAATATACGCTACCTCGCAGGCTTCTGGGATCTCAACCTCCTTCCGCAATTGGCCTGGATCACCATCGTAGGGTCGACTACACCCCCACGTAAATGGTCTGGCGAGGAGGAATACTCGGCGCCGAGTTGGAGTTGGGCTTCTGTCGAGGCTCCGGTGCAGCCGCGATCCTTTCTCGCAAATCCCTCGTATGAAATCGCACTTGCAAATGTTTTAGGAGCAGATGTCGAACTCGCCACAGACTACAAATTTGGGTCCATCAGGGCGGGGTGGGTCCGACTTCGCGGGATTTTGTACCCAGTCCGTTCTGGAAAGAGGAGTGGTAGAAGCAACAGTCTTGCTGATGATGCGACGGGAGAGGAATTTTGGTTCTGCTCAGACACAGTAGAAGGATTCGATATCGTCAGAACAGGACGAGCGCGCAGCTTAGTCTGGATGCCGATGTACGTGAGCTTCGATCAGTCTATATCTGGCAAGTGTCTTGTCCTTTTGGAAGTGGAAGGACGACGTTATGGCGGCCCGAATGGGTTTGTAAGAGAAGGCGAAAGGATTTATCGGAGGATGGGTACTGGAAATTTTGGCAGGACTATTAGTATGCTGCAGTCAACCGACCTGGTGCTCAGCTTGGGCACGTATCCTGATATACAGCCAACTAGCGCCGGAGCAGATATTGCGAAGGGTTTCAAGAGGAAGGAAGTAGGGATGCAGGAGTTCGTGTTGATCTAACTGAAGAGGTATTTGGTTGTTACGAATAGAGGAACTCGAGCCGAAGATCTTTTTCGGTCAATGCCAACTCAGGGTGTGATAAACGAAGCCGACTTTTTGGAGAGTTGGAAAAAAAAGACGAATGAAATGAATCAAAATTTCGAGTTTAAGATATAAGAGAAGCTCTAGGATATATGCAATCTACCCAAACATTAAGTGCATAAGTAAGTAATGGGCAATACTCAGGGGTTGCTCAGGGAATGCTCAACTTAGCCAGGCGGCTCAGGAGAGCTGGGTGAGCCGAAGATGATTCGGGGGTGATCAGCGCCCGAGTAGAAGCGGCGGGCCTTCTAACCGACCTGGGTATAAAAACAAACAAAGTTGTGTCTGACTACCGCTGAAATATAAGACCTCTTGTTAAACAAGGACTATCATCTGCAGTGGTGCCTTAGCCTCTTCAAGCATGTCTCCCACCTCTCCATCCATGATCCCATGAATATAGCAGTCTCCACGGATAGTAAATTCATTTTTCGATGCAGTCCCAGACCCATCTCCAGCGGCATCGCTTTCAGAGTCGTTTTTAGGGACCAAGATATATGGCACAGAGCCACCCGCAAGAATAGCGATGGAATCACCTTTCTTGCTATCTAATGGCGCGAACCCAATGCATCCACTCCGCGTTTTGATGAATGCCCGATCGTAGACATTGGAACTGATAGCAGACCAGACGCATTCGACATCACGATTCCAAAAGGCAAGATCATCTGGAGGACTAGAGGCAAAATACGTGATCCACTTGCCATATTTGGAGAGACTTGTCTCAGAGAAAGGCGGCAGGCGACGTGGGAAAAAATGGTGTTCCTCATCGATGTCGAATTCGATGCCTCCTGCGAGTGTGTGATAGAGAGCCGTTTCCATAGTTTGCTCTGTAGGAGGGTATCGTGTGCTGTTGTTCATGTCTGGTGGGTAGAGGCCTACGGCTGCCCGGATATCTGCATAGCTCTGGGTGTTGAGAAGCGGTGGGAGTACTTCATCAATAACGTCGAAAAGAAACCCTTTAGCGTAATATCGCCCCGCACCCATCAAAACGATGCCGTCAGGTTCGAGCCCCGCGGAAGCGTTGTACCTGTGAAGATTGTTGAGTCTGTTAACATACCTCTCTGGATGGTTGGAAATTGTCGCCGTCCAGTCCGGCACCCAAGAAGGAAGCCTGAGCTTTCGCTCTCCATATAGATGGCTGAGAATATCCAGATTCCTTGATCCAACAGAGACGTGGGTTGCAAATTTCTCATACGCCGTCTCAATCGACTTATCGTAATCAATAAAGTCAATCTGCGCGCCCCCTTGCCAGAAGAATCCATCATTTGATAACCCAAGCATGCCATAAAGCTTATCTCGCGGATTTGTTGCGTCTCGAGTGCGAAATCTCGCGAGTTGAAGGAGAATATCACCACTGGCCGGAGTCCGATCTAGTAGCTGGAAGCTGGGCCAGCACTTATCGAGAAGTATCGACCGATAGCGGTTGGTTTCATGGATGGAGTCGCCACAGCAGGAATTATTGTGGTGAGCACAGTTTCTCAAGAATTCGTTAAGCAGTTCTGCTTCGAAAGAAAACGGGCCGAGATGGAATAGTACACGTCCTTTATAGCGTCCGTGGACATACTCTTGAACAGTCCAAGCTCTTGTCCACCTGTACTCTGAGTCAGCGCCATCTTAATTAGTTTGAGAGTTGGAGAAAAGTACAGAGATGAATCTTACCATGGCAACGTGAAAATTTGAACGATGTGTTCCCAGTACTCTTCTGTTTCTATCCACTTGCCGCGTGCATTTGGGCCAGCCTCTAGTGGCCGCTTGAAGTGTATGTCACGATTACCTCCAAGAATCTTTATGATACTTGCTGCAGTTGTGCTGCCATCGAACTTATCTCCCAACCAGACGTGAACCATTGAGGCTCGTCCATAGATCGCACGCATAACGGTGACTTGGGAATTACGCTCAGCCACATCTCTCTGATTGATACAAAGTGCATCTATCCACAAAATCAGAGGAGATTCTTTACTCCGCAGATGTTTGATTGCGGCAAACAGATTCGGCGTGACTGGAACAGAAACACCATCTATAATGATAGAAGGTGCAGCTGGGATAGTACCCCAGGTATAGGAAAGAGCCGCGTAATCATCCATGAACTTTGCCCTAGCCAAAAGCAGCGAGCAGATCTTGTGAATTCATGTTAACAGCCATTAATATCGCATCTAACAAAGTGCATGCTCACGCGAGACTCACTTTGAGGCGACATATAATCGCATAATCGCGGCTTCTTGCTGGTTCCACGATCAGCAGACGAATCTCCCCCTCGTCTGTATGCAAGGGGGCGTAAGCTAGCTCACGGAGGCGGAAAGCCAGGGTGGACATAGCAATGATTATGGGACGTTAGTATCGTTCTTTAATAGCTCCTCTGGAGGGTAGACTGTATGTCGCAAGCAAATAAAACTTAGACTTGGGATGAAAAACACCTAAAAGCCGCCGGTCGCTGATATTCGCGCCGGACACACACATTGGGGGCGGGGCGGTGTCGGATTTTGTCAGGCATGGGGCCAGACCACGTCTACAGCACGGAAAGCGCTTGGACTCAAACCCGTCGGCAGCGCACAACGCAATACGCAACATAACGTCTAACGAACCTGAAAGCATGGGTCCGTGCTCCACAGGGCATTTTCAAGCACATTCATGAAAGCTAGGTACTAAAGCAGAATTTAATTAGGAGTAAACCACCCATGGCGCTGCATAAGTACAGTCACCCAATGCTCTTGCTTTAAAATTAACTGATTAATCTAATCCTGAGGTATAGCCTCCTATTCTTCAACCACTGCGTAGCCAAGGATTTTGCGAATCGAACTTTCAGGAAGAGGCTCACCTGTAGCAGGGTTCTTGTATCGCAATTAGAGGGCGCAAATCGGGACTTTTCCGTACCAGTGCAATTAGAGCATAGTCTCCTTGTGTTTCGTAGCAATTTAGAAGC